>JAKGSA010000232.1:0-130975 GCA_033558755.1 Philaethria dido | reverse complement strand
CCTAGAGGATACTGATGGAAGGGGGGACAATGTAGTAGTCCACTATCAGAACCACCACATTTTGGGGAAAGGATGGGTGGGAAAGGGGAAAATCTGGCTTACATGCCATCGAACCGGAACACATCATTAGATATTTGGCGGTTCGTCTTTGACATGATAGTGGTCGCGAGCCAGTCGGAGGACGAACCTCCTACCACCTAACAAAAAATCTACATATTAATACGTGAAACAAAAACTTTGGACCCCTTTTTACGAAAATTACACGGACGGATGAGCATGAAACTTGGCACACTTAGAGTTTATATAGCGAAGGTGTGTAGAATGATAGTATCTTTTTAAAATAATACATAAAAATATATAACATTAATAAAATAAATGCTACACACACTACCATGGTTTAACATCCATGTTTATTTAAAGTGACATATGTAACGTTGCTAGGACGCGTTATTAACGCGTCAACGGGGACACTAATATATTTTTCTTAGAGTCTATGTAGTAGGCATGACTAGAGTAAATGCTATTGGTTGTGGGTTCTACTAACAGAAATGAATTATATATAAATATTTTTCATTTATCCGCTATGGTAACACAAAACAAAAAAATACCACTATTAAGCTCCGCCACTCAACACGTAATGTCTGAATTTCTTGCAGTAAACAGAGAACGGAGTGTTTTCACACTAAGGTATCCCTAACTACTCTTCTAAATGGGAAAAGCTTGAAAAACTTAAAAATGAGTGGCTAAAGCATAGTAATTAGTTTCGTCAACTAAAATGACCTTACCAAAATAGTATTTCGTAATTTGATTGTAGCAAATATTTGTTTACCTCCAAAAATAGCCGCGAAATGACCGGAAGTGTATCAAAGTGTATTATGCTTCAGGTTCTTAATTCCTAAGCTATTACAACTAACGTAGAATATATGTAAAAATAAAAGAAAAATTGACATAGTAAAATTAAGCTTCTCACATTAAAGCTCTCTCACATGGCTGTACAGGAAAATGGACCACAGGAAACAGAGTGCCTGGACACTAGGTCCTTAAAGAAACCTAATACCACACATTTGGACTTACTTGAACGGAGAAATGAAAGCAATTTTAAATATAACTATTTCCTCAAGTTAGAATCGAACCCACAGCTTGTATATTACTGCGCCACTGCGCACGGTGGCATCTAGCAATAAAATTCAACACATCAAAATTTCTTAAATTGTTCAGACGAGATATGAGGCTTAATAATCTCAACTCATAATGTTTGTAATGGATTTCCGAGTCACTTTATTGTCTTCAGAAAGACATTATCAAAGTTTATTAAAAATACTATATTTGGGATACTTAAAACGTGTACGTTGCCATTGTGCATTTAGTCCCCCCTGTGAGGGGACGGGGTTAGAATACAATACCCCTCCGCCGCTGGGTAGCGTCCCGTAAGAGGCGGGTATTCCAGTAGTTTGGTGGTAGGAGGCTCGTCCTCCGACTGGCTCGCGACCACTATCATGTCAAAAACGAACCGCCAAATATCTAATCATGTGTTCCGGTTCGATGGCATGTAAGCCAGATTTTCCCCTATTCCACCCCATCCTTTCCCCAGAATATGGTGGTGCCGATAGCGAACTACTACATTGTCCTCCTCTTCCATCTGTATCGTCTAGGTAGGCTACACATTTATAATACCTCTGGTGTTGTAGATGTGTATAGGCGAAAGTAGCCACTTACCATCAGGTGGTTCTTCTGCTCGTTTGCCATCTGTTACCCATAAAAAAAAATCGTCAGTCAGTTTTAACTTACTAAATGATAGTCATGGGTTCAAATGATCTATGCAAGTAATATTTACAGTATTGGATTTTTTTAATATAAAAAATAATTCGTATCAATTTTTTTTCAGCCTAATATATAGAAACAATTCATAATAACCTACCCTATTATTTTTAGAAAATGTATAAAAATTTTGAACGCATCGGGACTCGTACCCGCGCCTATTGAAAACCGTCCAGGCACTCTGACTGCTAAGCCATGCGTTCTTATCTAGCTACGTTGAAAGTCGTATACATTTATCACAACTTATTTCTGTTGTTAGCATCTCTGTAGAGATTTTTACAATTTTCTGCTACCCAAAGATCCTTTATTTATCTCCCCTCTATCATTATTTAATAAAGCTCGAGACATTGTAAAAAACCTGAAAAAAATTAAAGCCTCAGGCAATGCTCTGATGTCGTCTCCCTTAAACACGATGGGTAACCTGAATATGGGCACTGTGTATTCATGGAACGCTAGACTAGAGTTTCTCTTCATTAAAGATGAAAATAATTTATTACGTATGACATTTTTTCTCAAATTTGGTAAATTTAATTAAAATTTTAACAAAAAAAGAAAAGCTCTAAATAAAATGCACTAAAATCTAAACTTATAACGAATAACTCAAAAACAACTCGTGACAACTTAACTACGTTTAATTAAAACTACACGAAAAGTACTAGCTAATAGCTATGATTTAAAAATAAAACAATCATGAAAATTGGTAATACTAAATTGAGAACCTCCTCTTTTTTGGATGTTAGTTAAATAACAATTAACAGACATATCTAAATTAGACACAAACTATATATTTTTGAAGTTTTAAAGTGTTAATCACACACTTAGGGAATGAAAATGAAAATTTGAACGCAGCGGGACTCAAACCCGCGCCAATCGGTCGCAAGCGCTTGGAAACCATCCAAACGCTCTGACCACTAAGCCATGTGTTCTATATGCGGCTGCGTCGAAATTCTTATATGCTTCTTACTTATTTTTGTTGTTAGCATCTCTGTAGAGATTTTTGCACTTCTGCTACCCAAAGATCATTTCTAAAAACAATCATTTGGCAAGAGAGAATGCTATTTATTAAATATTTTTGAAGTTTTAAAGTGTTAAAATTTGAATTTTTTATATGTTTTTTAAATGAGTTAGTTAACAGGCATATCTAAATTAGACACAAACTATATAATTCATTTGAACAAGTCAACCATTCATCTGGTTATGAGACTGACATCGCTACCATAATTGTTTTTAATTGAAACGACAATGAGGCCAGCATTTTATCACGTACATACTAAATGTACCTACTACCTACATATAAGTGTTTACGTATTGCTGAACGATAACCATTTGCTAAAGAGGGATTATTAGAAAATATTGTTTTAAGCCTCACTTAAAGATATACAGATATTACTATTTAATTTCAATTAAGCGGTAATTGATATCTCTGGGTGTGATTGTTATGAAGCAATATTTGCCAGTGTCTACCCTGCTATATGCTGGATACAGCGTGAAGCTAAAGAAAAAAAAAACATAAATATCTTAATGATAAATAAATTACATGTATATTATTATTTGATGCCAGTTGCTACCTGCAGCTTCGTACGAGCGTCGTCGTAAGCGTAAACTTTATGATCCTTCCCACACTAATTCTACTCTCATCGAAAATAGAGTCTAAGATCTTTTAACATGGCATATATTCATTCCCTAGAGTGGAGACCAAAATCATAACCATCGCGCTTCGCATCGCGCTTATAGTATAGATACAGTCAATAGAAAATATTCATCAAGCTGAACAAAGCTTATACGTACGTACATAACTTCACGCTATATGTGGAAGCATATAGCAGTGTAGGCAGAGGAAACCTAGTGTTAAGACACTCCGATCCCCACTTTCACCGAATTGAGGCATTGCGTGCTGAGTGGAGGAACTCAACGCCGCGCTTTGCCTTGTTATAAAACCCACGTTTACAGTCGCACGCTTGTGCCTCTGCACCACGACAAGCGTTTGTAATAATTAATATTTTTATAATATAAAATATTACATTTGATAGATGCTTTTTTAAATAAAAAAATTAAAACCAAAAAAGCCTATCCATATTGAATGAAATATCAACCTAAAAACAAATTCCGCTACTCTGTGGGAGAGGAACATAAAAAAAAACATTCATAACGACACTCACCGTTAAATAAAACGCTAAGCGACGAGTTATAAATGGTAGTAATAAAACGTGATGGAGATCGGATGCTGCAAATAGCCCATTGCTCTATTTCGGTGTTAAGGTGCGGTCTCGTTATTGCGTTATGACCACTCAATTTACTATGTCGTAATAAATTATTATTATTCTCAATGAAGTGTACTTTGAAAATAGTAATATATAAAATATAGTTACATACATACATACATAGCTTCACGCTGTATCCCGCATATAGCAGAGTAGGCAGAGGGAAGACACTCCGTTCCCCACTTTCCGCTGAATTGAGGCATTGCGTGCTGAGTGGCGGAATTCAACGCCGCGCTTTGCCTTGTTACCAAACCCAAGAAATGAAAAATTCCATTTCCTGGAGTGGGAATCGAACCCACAACCTGTCGCATTTACAGTCGCACGCTTGTGCCTCTGCGCCACGACAGGCGTATAGTTGCAATATAATATATAAGATAGTATATATAAGATATATATAGTTACAATGTGTTTAAATATTTTTTTAGGTTCATGCTTCAGAGAAAACTGTCCCACTTTGCCACTATGGCATCAATAATGATAATAATTTTAATATATAAAATTTAATTCTATTATGAACTTATTGTAAAATTATATTTTATATATATATTTTTATATTCGTAGTTTCCCGCCAGTTGTTTTCACCAAAACTGCTTTCAGAGTCAGCGGTATCTTCCGGTAGGACTGACAATACTGACATCTTTATGTGAAATGACGACTTGAAAGTGCTTGTAATCTATTTGTATGAAATAATATTTAGAGTTTTGATTTTATACATTTATATAGGGTGTCCCAAAATTAACGCAAGATTTGACTTTGCCGCCATTTGCTATTATATTCATTATTCATTCGCTATTAAAAGACTAAAAATGGCATTTTCTATTTAATTCAAATCTTGCGTTAATTTTGGGACACCTATATTACTTAACTTACTACATGCATTTATAAGTTAATAATTATGGCACAGTGGAACAGCGTTTGTAAATTATTGATCGTGGGTTCAAACCCCATTCGGGGGAATAATTATTACGCATTTTTGTTATATTGATAATCACAAATATTCTTAAAAATAACGAACATTAACAGAAAATTTATGAAAATATTTGGCTACTAATAATCTTTTTGTTCCAGCTAAACCCGCACGTAAACGACTTCCAACGTCGCTATGTAACGGAAGTGCGTAGATGCAGTGAAATGGAACGTAAATTGCGATGGGTGAGCGGCGAACTGCCTGAACCGCCTCCTCCGCCCAAACCCTCGCCTAGAGTGTTGACGCCGAGAGAAATTAATATTTTGGAGGTAATTTTACGTTATATAAAACTAATGGTTCTATAATTCAATAAGTTGTCGTTCATTACTTTGGTTGCATGGACTTTTTCCCGTTCCTTCCTTAGTGCTTCCTTACACTTGACAAGGAATCTATATATGCCAATTTTCAGTCTTTACACCCAGTAGTTTTGGCTCTGCATTGTCTATCAATCATTCAGTAAAGCTAGAGTTTATACATGTATTGTTATTAATATCTTTAACTTCTTTATATTGAAAAACAAAGTACTTTGATGTCAACGTAAAAATTTTAGTTTTATTCCTCTTCAATGCTATTGTTTCTATTTAAAACCTTAAAAATTTCAATAGCAATTGAATCGGTGAGTGCAGAAACAACGTAAGCCCGGATTTTCAAATTTTGCAGAAGGGAGAAAAAAGTGTATAACTTGCCGTTCTAAGCTATAAACTAGCTAGGTATTTAAATCGATTACGATTTTTGTATTTTATATGACGTACGTTGTTTCTGCACTCAATGATTCAAGTAAGTCACAAGTTAACACCTTAATTTGAACTAATTTACAACCATTAACACTAACTATACTTTATTCCACAGGAAAGAATAGACTACATTGAATCAGAAATCCAAGAAATAACAAAAAATGCCCAAAATCTTAAAACAGATTATCTCGCGTTAATTGAACTTAAAATCTTAATCGAGAAGACGCAAACCTTCTTCCAAGACCACAGTGCTCATAGAAAGATATCAGCATCCGTCCAGGTCTACAATAACGATGCTATTGGCCACCTAGGGTTCATAGCTGGTGTGGTGACGACGCCAAGAGTGCCTTCTTTCGAAAGAATGTTATGGAGAATATCGCATGGCAATATTTTCTTCAAACAAGCCCAAATTGAAGAACCTCTGAAAGATCCTGTTACGGTTAGTTAAATGTATTTATACAGTTTCACATTTTTTTTCCTTTAGCAGGGTCAGAGACAGCCTTGAAACTAATCAAGATAATCTTTTACTTTCCGTCCGAAATTAAGACATTGTGAACAGTAGGTAGTAAAGGTATCTAGATCGGTTCAGTAGTTTTTGTATGAAAGAGTGACAACTATACTCACAAACGTTAGTATCTATGATATTAGTACTATAATAACTATGTTTATATAGGGTGTCCCAAAATTAACGCAAGATTTGAATTAAATAGAAAATGCCATTTTAGTCTTTTAATAGCGAATGAATAATGAATATAATAGCAAATGGCGGCAAAGTCAAATCTGCGTTAATTTTGGGACACCCTTTCTTATATAAAAGTATCGTACTCGTATGGGGTATAACGAGCCCAAAAACGATTTGACTGCTTCTTAATGACAATTTAATAACAATGTTAAGGTGTAATTAAGGTAACTAGAAAGGCAATATTTTAGACAAGGATTTTTCAAGCTTTTTTCTTTAAAACTTGGGAGTCTTTTGGAAACATTGGGAGAAATTTAGATAATATTTACATGATTCCTCCTTCATTATTTATTTTTTCGCATGTGTTAGCGCATATCTTCTTATTCTTTTTTTATATGATCGCTAGTGTTTCTGGTGTCCCAATTTTAGTTGAGATCTAAAGAGTAGTTTATGAGTTATTCGTAATAATTTTTCTTTTCAGTGCATTTTTTAAATTGGTTTTCTTTTTTGCTAAAATCTTAATTACGAGTACTTACTCATAACCAATTTCCGGCATATTTCTTATTTTATAATCAGGTTATTATTTTTTTATATTACCTTACCTTAAAACAAAATTTATAGCCTCATAGAGCTGAGTGTCTGTATTTTATACCAAATAAAAAATTTTATATAGCGAGAATGTTATAGTAAGAATGTGGAAGAACGTGCTCAGGTGGTTTGAGCACGTCGAAAGGATGAGTGATGAAAGAATGGTGAGAAACACATATGAAGCAAAGGTAAGCGGCAGGAGAGGTAACGGGGGACCTCGGTTGACCTTCGAGAATACAGTATCGATGATACTAGAGGAAGGTCACGTAAAAAGCATGAGGACCCCCGGAGGGCATGCATGAAGAGGTTAATGACTGTGGACGAGGCGAAAGAGGTATGCAGGGACCATAACGTTTGACGCTCCGTTCCCTCTGACTACCCCGCTAGGGATAAAGCGTGAAGTTAGGTAAGGTAAGGTATATTGGTTGTAAAAATTATAACTATTCTAATCTAGTCTTCTAGGGCTTAGAAATCTTAAGTAAAAGAGACCTAATAATCTCTTAATCCTATTATTTTATCACTCAAGTGAGAATCGGTGACAAAATAACAATGTACTTGTAATAAAGCAGGCTACTTAAAGGCTTAGGGCAATGGCATCCTTTCATGTTTTATCGCACAGTAGTTTTGTATTGATGACATCAATATGCTTGTTTACTAATAACAATTATATGGTAAACGCGTCGTGGCGCAGAGGCACAAGCGTGCGACTCCAGATAATGTAAAATTTAGTATTTTCATTTCTTGGGTTTGATAACAAGATAAAGCGCGGCGTTGAGTTCCGCCACTCAACACGCAATGCCTCAATTCGGCGAAAAGTGGGGAGAGTCTTAACACTAGGTTCTCTCTGCCTACCATGCTATATGCGGGATACTGCGTGAAGATATGTATGTAAATATGTTTGCGTGCTGATTAATTTCGTTTTACTCGAGAGGAGAAATTAATTATTTAAATATTTTAATTCTCCGAATGAGAATCGAATCCGCAACTAATCGCGCTTACAGACAGCCGCTGTCCCACTGCGTTACGATGGCTTCAATATTACTTTATTATTTAGGTTAATAACGTAGGCTTTAACTAAAATCTGTTAGGATTATCTGAAGGATTAGTATAGGATTTTTTTAGAAAGTCATTGGTTATCTAGTTTTTTAGTTTAATTAGAACTGAAATAATAAATAATTAATTTTATATAAATATAGGTAGTATTTCACTTTTTAAAATTGTATCATACCTTTTATTGATATTTCTCTGTGGCAGAGGGCCCTGTGAGAGGACGGGGTTAGAATACAATTCCCCTCCGCCGCTGGGTAGCGTCCCGTAAGAGATATCTCAGTAGTTAGGTGGTAGGAGGTTCGTCCTTCGTCTGGCTCGCGACCACTATCATGTCAAAGACGAACCGCATAATATCTAATGATGTGTTCCGGTTCGATGGCATGTGAGCCAGATTTTTTCCCTTTAAATAATCTTTGGGTAGCAGAAATTTGTAAAAATCTCTCTACAGAGATTCTAATAACATAAATAAGTTATAACAAGCGTATAAGAATTTCGACGCAGCCGGATGAAGAACATATGGCTTAGTGGTCAGACCGCTTGGACGGTTTTCAAGAGGCATGGGTTCGAGTCCCGCTGGGCTGATTTTTATACGTTTTCTAAATATGTTTTTCGTTTCCTAAATGTGTGATAAACACTTTAAAACATCAAAATTGCAGAAAATCAATATCTTTTTTATTTAAAAAAAAATATTGAATTAAAAAAAAATCTTTTATAATCACACTACCATATGTTTGATATATTGTTTTGAATAAAGTGATATACATGTTGCCATGGAAACGTATATTTTACTCGCCTGGTTCCTAATACTATTATTATTGAAAAAGATTATAATATGTATTATAAAATTAAATGAAAATACTTGAAATTAGCAATACGTTATAACTACGTGAGTACCTAACTAATCGCGCTGCGGTAAATGGCACTGGGTCGTTGACTCAGATTTTTTATTGATTTTCTTACTTTCCACGAAGGTTTAATATTTTATTTATAAGGTATAAAAACTTACTTCTTTACAATATTTTATATATTGATGATATTTTATGTGATCCTAATAAAAATTATAAATACGAACGAAATGAGGATAACAAACATCCAACATGTTTGTTACTCTTTCACGCAATAACTAATGAACGGATCTAGATGAAACTTTACAATAATATAGCTTAAGCTTCAGAATAACTTATTGTCTACAGTCTATAAAGATTTTTTGTGATTTGGCTGTAATTAAACAATTAGTATCTAGTTAGCCTGTATTTAACTCAAACAATTTCAATTTCCTAATATTTCTTTTCCTAATATTTTTTTTTAATATAAGGCTAAATAAATTTTGTTACGAATATACGTAAAAAGCGACCTAATTGTAGGCCCTTTAAAATACACAGTAGCAATTGTATCTAATGTCTCTTGTATCTTTTCAAGCTTCTCTCTCTACCTAACCATACTTACAAATTTATATATGTTTTCAGGGCCATGAACTCCAAAAGACAGTTTTCGTTGTTTTCTTTCACGGTGAGCAAATTAAACTCAGAGTGAAGAAGGTGTGCCATGGCTTCCAAGCAACACTGTATCCTTGTCCGGCCACGTACAAGGAACAGCAGGACATGATGGCAGGGATAGAAACGAGGATAAAGGATTTAGAAATGGTATAGATAAGCAATAATTTATATTTTTAACCTATTTAAAAAAGGGGAGGTTTTAAGTTTGGCTGTACATTTGTTTGAATGTTACCGTGTAACTTTTTACTGGGTGAGCCAATTCCCATTTACTTTTGTCAAGATCTGACGAATAGTTTTTGGGTTATTCGTAATAATTTTAATGTATACATACATATATACATACATACATACATAGCTTTACGCTGTATCCCGCACATAGCGGAGTACGCAAAGGGAACCTAGTGTTAAGGAACTCCGTTCCCCACTTTGCATCGGATTGAGGCATTGCGTGCTGAGTGGCGGAACTCAACGCCGCGCTTTGCTTTGTTACCAAATCCAGGAAATGAAAAATTCCATTTCCTGGAGTGGGAATCGAACCCGCTACCTGTCGCGTTTACGGTCGCATGCTTGTGTCTCTGCGCCACGACAGGCGTAATTTAATTTATAGTGCACTTTATTTAAAGATTGCATATTTTTTTGTTGAAACCTTAAATATTTATGTAGCTATTGCGTATTTAGATTTTACTTACAAAAAATGGTTAAGGCGCAGTGCAACAGTGATAGTCTTCCAAGAAATATTTATATTTAAAACTAGATGCTTATCGTTATATTATAGCCTAATAACATGAAATCTTTATAAATGGTAGACTATGCTTTAGTTTTATTTTGATTTGTTTTGTAGTTATGGCATGAAGGAATAGCATACAGCCTTCTAAATATTCTCATAAACTTTCACATATATAATGGATTCTTAGGATTATTATAATTCTCTCAATTTGTCTGTACGAAGATTGCTGAATTTGGCTACGAGGATATCACTCTAAAATCAGTTGAAAGTGAACAACGTGGTGCCTTAAAAAGTTTTCTCTACTTACCCCGGGGTATCATATTATAACTTTACATAAACTAAGCCAGAAAAAAGAATATAAAAACGTCTTACCCTGGTACCAATATAATATTGTGAAATTTTAGTTCTATATATATATCTTTAAGAAATCAAAAAAACAATGTTAAATTTATATATGGATGTATGCATTTCTAAAATAATTAAGGTTTTAACTACAAATAAAAAGCCTAAAAATGTAAAACTATTGCGAGTTAGTTAAAAACTCGTCAATACATGAGACCACACCAAAAGCATTAGCTATCATATTTATAAAGAATCATCAAACTTGGTTCACCCTGTAAAAGGTTATGCATTCTCTATTGCATTTAAAATCCAAAAAAGAACAAAATATTCAAGTAATTCGTCTTCGTCATGTTAATGTCTCGTTTTCGACCGAATACGAGACATTGCACTTTAATAGCGGATTTCAACATAGTACTTTTGTTTTACCAGAGCGGATAAATAAAAATATTTTTATTATTTTTATATTAATTAGAAAATGTCTAAAATAATTTGGACTCGAACCCGCGTCTTTAAAAACCGTAAAATGCGTTCTGACCACTAAATCATACCATCTTATCTACGTAGGTCGCAATATTTAGCGTACAGTAGCGTACAGTAGCGCGTAACTAGAGGTTTCGATGAGGTTTTTTTTTAATAAAGTGCCATCGCACAAATCAATAAGTATACAATATATTAAATAGGAAGAAAAGAGCATTGTCCTTGACACGGTTAACTGTTTATACTCAGATGATAGCAAAAGTCAAATAAATATTACGGGTATGTTACAATGTAATAAGATACTAAGACTATTAAGGGGAAATTAATCTTGTGACTATATAATATTTATTTAAATTATTGTACACTTTTTGAGACCATCATAGCGCTGTAATCTGACTGTGAGAGCTATTAGTTTTAGGTTCGATTTCCACTCGAGAAAATGATTATCTATATATTAATATAGCCTCCTAAAATTATATATATATATTTTATTTATACTGAATTGCACTAGCGCTATTCCCTTTACCTCTTTTCATTTGTCCCTATACCTAACGAAGGTTATTGCTTGAAGCAATAAGACCGCCTTTGTATAAAAATATATCTACACGTCGATAAGGCAACGCGTTATTAACGCGTTAGCGAGGCCTCTAGTTTAAGCTAATGTACGCTAAATATTGCGACGTTTTTTTTTTATATAATGTGTAGTACGCTGTTGGCCCTGTTGATCTCTACAGCGTCACGGGGATTTTATTATTGCGACGTAGTTGGATAAGATCGTATGGCTTAGTGGTCATGGCGCTTGGACGGTCACCAAGAGGCGGGAGTTAGAGTTCAAATTTTTATACCTTTTCTAGAAATGTTTTTCTTATCCCGAGTGTGTAATTAATATTATTAAAATAATAAAAAATATTTTTATTTCTCCGCTCTAAATATAAAGACGTTAAAGACCACCACTTAACCCGCAACGTCGTTAACGGAGTGTCTTAACACTAATTTCCCTCTCACCTTACTATACGAGATAAAGCGTGAAAGCCACATACTTTCAATTAAATAAATTTTATAGGTACTAGAACAAACAGAAAACCATCGTCGTCTGGTTCTTACAAACATAGCAAGAGACATAAGCACGTGGATGGTAGCTGTACGCAAGGAGAAGGCGATATATCATACTTTAAACATGTTCAGTATGGACATTGTTAAGAAATGCCTAATCGCTGAGTGTTGGGTACCTAGAAAAGATCTGCATATATTGCAAAAAGCTTTGGATAACGGTGTGGTACGTAATATTTAGATTATTATGTGTGTTGAGGCCATCGTGGCGCAGTAGGACAACATGTGACATTAAATGCTGTTGTGGGTTTGATTCCCATCCGGCGAAAGAATTATATTAAATTTATTTTCATTTCCACTATCTCATAATAGAAAGTTCGGCGTTGAGTTCCACTATTCAATACTCTATTTGAGTGGCTGCAACTCAACGCCGGACTCCACGATATATTCTCAATTAGGTCGGAAAGAAGAAAACGGAGAGTCTTGACACTTGGTTCTTTCACTCTTTTATACGAGATAAGGCGTGAAGCGTTTGTATTGTTAAATAATACTTAAGTAAATAAGCGTCTCTAAGGTTTTCTGTAAAAGAGAAGAGTTTTTTTGATTTATTATCTTTTGACTATAAGTTCTTTCTATGTGCGAGGTAATTTTTTACTGAATAAATAATGCTAGTTCTTCTGATGTGGTCCTATTTAATTTTATTTAAGATCCAACGAGTATTTTTTGAGTTATTCGGAATAATTTAAATTTTTCGTGCACCTTATTATTAATTTTAATATTTTTTAAAATAAAAAAAAACTGACTTAGGCTACAATCTCTTTACCTGCAACCTACGCATGTAATTCGGGATAATGCATAGATAATTTTTTTTTACAGAAAGCCTCAGGCAGTCCAATTCCGTCCATACTCCACCACGTGCCCACGTTGGAGACTCCTCCCACCTTCAACAGGACTAACAAGTTCACTCGTGGCTTCCAAACACTCATTGATTCCTATGGAATCGCTAGCTATAGGGAAGTCAATCCAGGTAATATTTTTATCGTTTTATGTTATTATCTTATGTTATGTTTTAGCTTCACGCTGTATCCCGCATATAACAGGGCAGGCAGAGGGATCCTGAGAACCGACGTGTTAAGACACTTCCTTTCACTGAGTGGCGGAACTCAACGCCGCGCTTTCCCTTTTTACCAAACCCAGGAAATGAAAGTACTAAACTTTTACATTTCCTGGAGTGGCAATCGAATCTACAACCTGTCGCGCTTACAACCGCACGTTTGTGCCTCTGCGCCACAAAAGGCGTTTTTAGCGTATTTATAAAATATATTAAATAATTTTATTTATATTTTCAGCATTATACACAATAATAACATTCCCATTCCTCTTCGCGGTGATGTTTGGAGACGTCGGCCACGGCATCATCATGACCGCTTTCGCTGCCATATTAGTTATATACGAAAAGAAGTTCGCGAAGAAGAAAACAGACAATGAAATTTGGAACATATTCTTCGGTGGCCGTTATATTATTCTTCTCATGGGCATATTCTCCATGTACACTGGCCTTATATATAACGATATGTTTTCCAAATCCTTAAACATATTTGGCAGTAGTTGGAAAAACCCATATGATTACAATACATTGATGAATACATCGTCAGCTTTTAGTTTGGACCCAAAGGATTCGTATACTAAAACGCCGTACCCTTTTGGTATTGATCCTGCTTGGCAGGTGAGGTCATATTTTTTTTTGTACTGTATTCTTTATATTAACGGCTATCCTGGCGCAGGGCACAAGTGTGTGACTGTAAATACGACAGGTTGTGGGTTCGATTCCCATTCCGGGAAATGTAAAACTTTAGTATTTTAGTTTCCTGGGTTTGGTAACAAGCCAAAGCGCGGCGTTGATTGCCGCCACTCAACTCGCAATGCCTCAATTTGGCGGAAAGTGAGGAATGAGAGAACGGAGTGTCTTAACACTAAGTTCTCAGGTTCTCTCTGCCTACCCTGCTATATACGGGATACAGCGTGAAGTTAAAAAAAAAGACTAAAATATTTTAAGTATGGAAAACTTATTATATCGTTTTAAAAAAGTCAGACGCTTATAATTTTAATTATGATGAAATATGGTCGTGGGTTCGTTCCCCAGGGGAATGATTATGTTTTATTTATTTTCACTTTCCCCGCTATGGTGAAACAAAGCGCGACATTAAGTTTGGACTTGCTACTCAACACGCCATATTTTGAATTCGATTGAGAAGCAGACCACCAAGTGTCTTAACATTTCTCTCCTTTCTACCCTGCTTTACAAAAAAGTGTAAAACTATAAAAAATTATAAAATCTGAAGATCCCGGAAATACAATATTTTCGAAACGCTAGGAGACGTTAGAAACTGTACGAATGGATCGCATAAGTTAAGTCTTACTATGGCTACGAGTTCGATACTCGCGCAGAGTCTTGATCTAAGTTCTTGGCCTATCTCTAGAATGGCTTGAAATATAAATAGTTAAAATTATACCTTAATAAACGCCTGTCGTGGCGCAGAGGCACAAGCGTGCGACTGAAAACGCGACAGGTTGTGCGTTCGATTCCCACTCCAGGAAATGTAAAATTTAGTATTTTCATTACTTGGCTTTAGTAACAAGGCAAAGCGCGGCGTTGAGTTCCGCCACTCAACACGTAACGCCTCAATTTGGCGGAAAGTGGGGAACGGAAATGTTGAAAGTGAATGGAGTATCCTAATACTAGATTCTCTGGTTCCCTATGACCCCACTATATGCGGGATACAGCGTGAAGTTAAAAAAAAAAAAAAAACCTTATTACCAAATAGTAATACTTCAGTTATATAAGTAAAAATTTACTTATTGTTATTATTTTTCAGTTCGCATCAAACAACATAATATTCCTAAATTCGTTCAAGATGAAGCTGTCTATAATATTCGGCGTGTTGCACATGGCGTTCGGTGTGACATTGAGTGTGGTAAACTTCAAGTAATTACTGTACAACAACTTACTTATAGAATAATCTTATTACAAATGGAATTTAGAGGCCTGTCGTGGAGCAGAGGCATAAGCGAGCGACTGTAAACGCGGCAGTGGGTGTGGGTTCGATTCCCACTCCAGAAATTGAAAATATTGTATTGTATTTAGTATTTTCATATGTGATACCAAGGCAAAGCATGGTGTTGAGTTCCGCCACTCACCACGCAATGCCTCTATTTCGGCGGAAAGTGGAGAACGGAAATGTTAAAAAGAGAACGGAGTGTCTTAACACTAGGTTCTCAGGTTCCCTCGGCCTGCCCGTACGTGCGGGATATAGCGTGAAACTACATATTGGAAATATAATTAAATTTAATAATAAATAACATTTTATCCCACTAGGTATAGCTGCACTAATAAAATAAATAATGAAAAAGTGCAACGTAGTGACTAGTCACTACTGCAGTGGCATGTTTAGTTGACTGAGATTATAGATACTTTATCTATTGGTATTTTAAATTAAAAAAATACATTATTATAATATTTTATAATAGGGAAGCAGTTGTTGTAAGAGAACGGAGTGTCTTAACACTAGGTTCTCAGGTTCCCTCTGCCTACCCTGCTGCATGCGGGATACAGCGTGAAGTTAAAAAAAAAAAGAAAAAAAAATAGCCTTATTATTTTTATGTTATTTCAGCTTCTTCAAAAAACCCGAGATGATTTTACTACAATACATACCACAGATTTTGTTCTTGCTTCTACTGTTCTGGTATTTGTGTATATTGATGATTATAAAGTGGATTATGTATTCTGCAGAAAATACAGGTAAAATATAAATAATAATTTAAAATCATTATCACTCGATTTTTTCCTACTTTTTATTAAAGTTAGACTCTGTTTTCCAAATGGTTTAACAAATTTGTGGGTATTTGAAAAAAATCCTAAGTTATCTTTTAAGTTTTACACTTGGAAATAGCGACCAAGCTCTGCAAAAGATATACTGACGTATTTTGAATTAAGTTATGAACGAACTCCAAAGATTATGCAAGTATTTCTCAAGTTATTATAGAAATCCAAAATTTTATTTCAATGCCGTGTGCATGGCTAAAAATTTCTTAATGACCTTTTTAATATTTGAAATCATTATTAGGATACAAATAGAGTTTAGTCGGATAGCGGTTAGCTCATTATGAAAATTAAATAGATATCTACATACAACCAGTTTAAATTTTATATTTTCAACGCCTGTCGTGGCGCAGAGGCACAACGTGCGACTGTAAAGCGACAGGTTGTGGGTTCAATTCCCACTCCAGTGAATGAAATATATACATTTTCTGGGTTTAGTAACAAGGTAAAGCGCGGCGTTGAGTTCCGCCACTCAACACGCAATGCCTCAATCCGGCGGAGAGTGAGGAACGGATTTGTTGAAAGAGAACGGAGTGTCTTAACACTAGGTTTCAGGTTACCTCTGCCTACCCTGCTATATGCGGGATACAGCGTGAAGTTAAAAAAAAAAAAGAAAAAATATATTTTCAACTCAGAATACAAAAAAAAACTACTTTATATTAATTTACAGATGAATATTTAGGCACATACTGTGCACCATCAGTCTTAATCATCTTCATCAATATGATGCTTATGAAGGAGTCCGTGGCTAAGGAACCCTGTAGACCATTTATGTTTGACGGACAAGAAGCTATACAGAAGGTTTTCCTAGCAGTTGCCTTTTTGTGTATCCCAGTCATGCTGTTTGGAAAGCCTGTGTATCAAATTTTGATGGATAAAAAGCGCAAAGTAAATATTTTAACGTATTTTCTTTTTATATTAATAGTTTCGTGACGCAGAGGCACAAGCGTGTGACTGTAAATGCGACAGGTTGTGGGTTCGATTCCCACGGCAGGAAATGTAAAAGTATTTTTGTTTCCTGGGACTGGTAACAAAGCAAAGCGCGGCGTTGAGTTCCACCACTCAACACGCAATGCCTCAAGTCGACGGAAAGTGGAGAATGGAGTGTCTTAACACTAGATTCTCAGGTTCCTTTTGCCTACTCTGCTATATGCGGGATAAATCGTGGTGTTGTGAACAATGTCTGACTGTAAACGCAATTGGTTCTGGATTCGATTCCTACTCGAGGGAATGATTATATTTTCATTGATCCGCTCTGGTAAGGCAAAGTGTGGTGGGCGGAAAGAGTTGAACGGTTGAAGTTTTTTCTTTAGTAATAAATAAATATTTAGAATTTGATTTATATGACTAGATACATATGTTCGCTAGGGTCCAGTATTTTATATAATTTAAATGGTGAACTATTGGTTTTACTCGCGATTTTTTTTTACATTGATCATAAAACCTGAAACCGTTATTTGCCGATTTTCTAAGAATTTAGAGCAATTCCCTCCTTGTGCTTGCCTACACTTCCTAAAAAGCTTACATGACAAACTTTAGCTTCAATGGCCAGTAGTTTCGCCTGTATGTTGTCTGTCAGTCACTCAGTAATGCAAGCGATTTATATACATGGTTAGATTAATTATTCTTAACTTTTCACTTATTAACTTAATATTTCCAGCGATACACTCGAGGAGTGGAAAGTGGGGAAGTCGCCAAGGACCCTAACGACGGTGGCATGGGCGAGGTGCTGATTACCCAAGCAATTCATACCATAGAATATGTATTAGGGGCAGTATCTCACACTGCCTCGTACTTACGTCTCTGGGCCTTATCCTTGGCTCATGCTCGTAAGTATTGATTTCTTAAAAAAATTACTCAATTTGTCCAAAGAACTGTGAATATTGCTTCTAATTGTCGAAGTATAATACTCTTCTTCCCGTATAGCATGTAGCAGTGTAGTCATAGAATTCAGTGTCAAGATACTCCGTTCTCGGCTTTCCGCCAGAAAATGTAGACTTTGAGTCTTGTAAATAATAACAATCCGAGAAAAAGGACTTTATATTCTTAAAACCTTGTTGGCTTCTTCTGTTAACTTTCTACATGATAACCTACCGCAACACTATTTGGTAACCAATTCTTACCGGTTAATTTGCTTGAAAATTTGCACAAGTATCCAAATTCAATGATAAATCAATATTTTCATTACATGAACCTTAAATCATTTTCATGACAACCAGGATAGAAAGTTTTTTAGTTTTTGAACAATTTTTAATTTTTAATAATCACTGACATACAATTTACAGGGAAATTATAGTGTACTGAGATAATGTTTTTTTTTTGTTATTTCTTAGTATTCGTTCTTTTTTCTAGAACTATCAGCAGTATTATGGCAGCGTCTGTTAACCATGGGTCTTCAGGGTGGTTCCGCCATCAATGCCATAGTGTTATATGTAATATTCGCAGTGTGGGCGTTTTTTACACTCGCCATATTGGTGTTGATGGAGGGATTATCAGCTTTCTTACATACGTTGAGATTGCATTGGTATGTATATAGTTGAAAATAAAAATTATTTTATGATTTTTATAGTTTTTTTTAGTGCTTAAATATATTAACCAGAAACTAGTGTCAATACACTCAGTTTTCCTCTTTCCGCCCAAATTCCAGTCAATGCATTTTGAGTGGCGGAACCAAATCTCGCACTTTGTCTTACCAGAGAAAGCATACGAAACTAATTTAAATATATTCATTCACCTGAGTGGGAACTGAACCCGAAAATTAAAAATCTAGCCATTTCATGCAAACTAATCATAGAAAGTGTAACGTTATATATTGTAAACATCAAACTAAACGATACGAAAATAAAAAAATATATCTCTCTGTATGACATTTTTTTTTCTCCGTGGGGAAACCCAGTTGCGGGTAACCGCACGCATGGGAAGTGCTATGCGATTTATGTGAGACTCATGATTAACATCCTACTCACTAAAACCCCACGGTGGTCCATCAATCTGCATCTTCCGAGGCCATGGGTACATTTTCATACTCTACCACAACTTCGAAGCAGATGCTCACATCGTTGATCTCTTTACTTATTTTGCATTCACTATTATGACAGCGAGCCCCAATAAACACGTCGTCTCTTCTCGAGGACCATAACCTATATAACGGCAGCCTCCCCGTGTCTACCGTCTACAGATTCTATCTAACGGGACTTTATGACATATACCAATATTTATCAAAACAATTACAGGGTGGAATTCATGAGTAAATTCTACGATGGTCAGGGATACGCGTTCCTACCATTCTCATTCTCTGTCATCTTGGAAGCCGATGAGGAAGAAGTTAAAGCGAAACCGAACGGAGGACCACCTGAGTGACATTTCATGACAGACCTACCTTATAACTTTGACAACTGCCTAGAAGTGAGAAGAATATGGCATACGGAGACTTTTGAGAAAATTTAGCAGATTTAAAGTTATTTATTTGTTTATTTAAATGAGTTGATGTGTTCATGATATTTACAGTGATGTATCAAATATTTGTTTTCTTTAAATATGTGTAGATTTGTTGTACGTACATAAGATTTAAGTATGGTATAGTTTCCAGATCATTTTAAGAGAAAATATTTTCAACGTGATTTTTGTAGCCAGATCAAAGTAGCACAGATAATTATTGTAAAAGAATTGATTTAAATAATTAGTCGATAAAGCCTGTCATGGCGCAGAGAGATAAGCGTGCGACTGTAAGCGCGACATGTTGTGGGTTCGATTCCCACTCCAGGGAATGGATTTTTTCATTTCCCGGGTTTGGTAAAGGCAAAGCGAGGCGTTGAATTCCGCCACTCAGCACGCAATGCCTCAATTCGGCGGAGAGTGGGGAACGGAGTGTCTTAACACCAGATTCCCTCTGCTATATGCCTACTCTGCTATATGCGGGATACAGCGTGAAGCTATGTATGTTTGTATGTATCGATTCTTTCAATAAATATTAAATCGAAAGTATAATGACACGTAGTGTCTAAAATACCACGAAAACTTTTTACGCGATGAAAATGCGTAAAATTTATGCTTTTTTAATTAAAAAATAGGTTAAATTATATAGCTTATTTGCAATTTGACACTCAGTGAATAACTATTCTAGTAATCTATACTAGTTTTGATAAAAAATAAACTTTGTACAGCACTAATATTATATTTTATTATAATTAATATAAATTATACTTGCGTATTTCATTTCATAAAATTTGATAGGCAATAACTTTAACGAAACTGCCTTATTATATGGCTTTTTTATATAGTTACGTATTTTGGCCTAAAAATTAGTGCCTTTGTTAAAAACTGTAAGTACATATATTTAAAAGTAATATATATTAAATATTAATCATAAAACGTATCTGAATTTCGCAATTTCTTTTGGTTAAGTAGAGATAGGAGATAGAGCAGTGAAGGAGATAAAACGTTTTCTAAAGGGACCCTTAAAAATACACTTGGGTTACAAGTCCCAGGCTTTCAGTGTGATTTACACATTCGGGACCGGATAATTTTCTACGATTCAATTCTGAGTACCGACAATTACAATGAAATACTGAAGCTGGTTGCCGCAAACTTGTATCATCAAGGGGAAGATAAGAAATATAATATTTGCTTTGGAATATAAATGTTAAAAATATAATATGATAATTTTAAATAACCTAAATTCAAGTTAGCGTTCGCGAATGAAACACTTTAAAATTACAAAAATATTTCTCTAAGCTTCTCTCTTTGAAATACAATTGGCGTCTTCACGGTACATAGAATGCTAAGGTGTTTCTTTTCATAACATATATGTACATTGTACATATAGCTTAGTCGGCTAGAGCGCTTGGACATGCTATTACGAAGGCCGCGAGTTCGATTTCTTGTTTTTTTTAAGATAATTTTTAATATATTTGACCTTTTAAGTATAAGATGTTGTAAAATTACATATTCAACAAAGTTAAGAAATATATTACCTGTATTTATTTATAGCCAAAGATTTGCATGTTGATTGTAAATAGCCTCTGTGCCTTTTAAGTTTAGGAGTTTTATGGAATAAGTATAAATAAATTATATTTAAAATAATTTATTGTAAGCGAATTTTAAATTAGAGGCCAGTCGTCGCGCAAAGGCATAAGCGTGCGACTGTAAGCGCGACAGGTTGTGGGTAAGATTCCCACTCCAGGAAATGTTAGTATTTTCATTTTCCTGGGTTTGGTAACAAGGCAAAGCACGGCGTTGAGTTCCGTCACTTAACTTGCATTGCCTCAATTCGGCGGAAAGTGGGGAACGGAATTGTTGTAAGAGAACGGAGTGTCTTTACACGAGGTTCTCAGGTTCCCTCTGCCTACCCTACTATATGCGGGATACAGCGTGAAGTTAAAAAAAAAAGTAGTGTTTAGTATTTTCATTTCCTCGCTCTGGTAAAGCATGCGCGCAATACCCTAAAAAAAGGCGGAAAGAGGGAAACGGAAATGTGCTAATATAAATTATGCATGTTCTAATTATAGAAAATGAAAATTAGTTTTATATACCATGATGTCATTGTTTAAACACGTAACAGGCGTGAATAAGTGGATTAGTAGAAAATGTTTACTTTTAAGACAGTTTTATTTGTAAATTCTGTTTTTACCGATATTTGAAAAGGAGGACATTCTCAATTCAACAATTTTTTGTGTTGTGCTTTTGACTACTAGTTTTTAACTTATTCGTACAAAAATGTTTTTAGTGCAATTTATATGAAGTCGGTTTTCTTTTTATGTTAAAATGTGAATTATTTAACTGAAAGATTTTGTTGTTTTTTTTCAATAACTCATTTATTTATTCAACGTCTGAATATAAGAAATAATGCCTAATAATATTTCAAAAATTAAAATTGCAAGTCGACTTATCAACTTATTCACGCCTGCTCCGTAAATAATTTTATTGTTTTTAATTTTAATGTTTCTCACACTTTCATATGAGAAAGTATTTTTTTATTTATTAAATAAAATTTGTATTTTGGACCAATAAATGTGGCCTTGAAGAACATATCTTGCTTTAGTAAATGAATATATTTGAAACTGTCTTTTATTCTTAATATTAGAAACTTTCATATTGCTAAGCTTTTATTAGGTTGTCCCATAAGTTTCTTCCGCGCTTCGATGTAAAAGATTAACTGACGACCAAGTTTGTAACCACCCATTTAAACTATAGTAAGTTACAATATAACACTGTCGACTTGTTGACAGTGCGTATAAGCTCTTACTTGAATAAATAAAATAAAAATGAAATAAAAGTAATTATGGAGACACTACGCCATCTCGTGATAAAGTTATTTAAAAAAAATTTTTAAAGATTTTTCCCGCATAACAGAGTCAGAGAGAGTCAAGACACACCGTTCTCCACTTAGTGTCCCGAATTGAGACCTTTCGTGTTAAGTGGCGGAATTCACGCCACACTGTCTTACCAGAGCGAAGGCAAAATCATTTTAATTTTCCTATGTTTGTAAACATAGCATATAGCATATAGCAGGGTAGGCAGAGGGAACCAGAGAACCTAGTGTTAAGACACTCCATTCTCTTTCAACAATTCCGTTCCCCGCTCTCCGACGAATTGAGGCATTGCGTGTTGAGTGGCGGAACTGAACGCTGCGCTCTGCCTTGTTACCAAACCCAAGAAATGAAAATACTAAATTTTACATTTTCTGGAGGGGGGATCGAACCCACAACCTGTCGCATTTACAGTCGCACGCTTGTGCCTCTGCGCCACGACAGGCGTTTCAGTAAATTAAAAGGTGGAAAAACGATAAAAATATTAAATACATCTTTGTTGTAATGTAAAATTATTTATTATAGAATTAAATACTGAGTACATTTATTAATAAGGTTTTATATGACAAGATTTATTTAAATAAATTTTATTTAAATGACTATTTATACTAAGTTAGGTACAAAATCTAACTCCTTACTACATATTATACTAAAATTTAAATATCTACATACAGTTTCAATAGGAGGGCATGCATAAAGAGGTTAATGACTGTGGACGAGGCGAAAGAGGTATGCAAGGACCGTAGCGTTTGGCGCTCCGTTCCCTCTGACTACCCCGCTAGGGATAAAGCGTGAAGTTAGGTAGGTAAGTTACGATATAATTTCTAAGAAATCGTGTAATAAAAATAATTATAATACATACTTAAAGTACTTTTTTAAATATAATAAATTTGCTACAAATTAAAAATAATTAACAGAATATTTTTTTTAAATATTGCGAATTTTGTAAATATTACTTCCAATTTTCGTCCATATTCTTTATTTAATTATTTTTAATTAAAATGGTATAGAAACTTTTTGTTTTAAAATGAGGTTAAATAAATAATTGACAATTCAGATATATCTGAACATTACACAAATGTAATATAAAGATTTGTATTATTTCAAATATTAGGATCCAAGTACGTTGCATTAAAAATAATAACAATTTCAACAATAAATTTATTACTAAAATTTGATTTATGTTTTTTTTAATCACGCATCTTTCGCATATAGCAGATTAGATATAGATAACTCAGAAAAAATAATTTAAAATATAAACGATTAGAAATCAAACCCAGTAAAATCATTTCAACAAACTCCAATCAATTCGCTACATTTTTTTTTTAACTTCACGCTGTATCCCGCATATAGCAGGGTAGGTAGAGGGAACCTGAGAACCTAGTGTTAAGACACTCCGTGCTCTTACAACAATTCTGTTCCCCACTTTCCGCCGAATTGAGGTATTGTGTGCTGAGTGGCGGAGCTCAACGCCGCACTTTGCCTTGTTTCCAAACCCAGGAAATGAAAAGACTAACATTCGCTATATATAGACTCAAATATTACTATATTAAATTTATTAATAACTCTTCCTAAAATTAAAACAATACAAAAAGTAAATAGCAATACAAATTTATTAAAAAAAAAAAAAAACGTCCACAGATAATAAATAACACATACACATTTAAAAAGTCATGACGTTTTCAAACACTGCAGAAGCGCTTTAAGCGCTTTAGCCCTGCGCTAGGAACAACCATGTTTCTGTATCCAAGCGCTGTAACGCGCTACATCCGCTTGTGTGACCGTGCGCCTTGTCTTTTCTATGGCCGCTTGCATGTCTTGCTTGGAGACTGGTGCATCTAACTCGGAACGCTTCAAGCGGCGTATTTGATCTGGACTTTTTCCCGCTATTTTACGTCGCATTGTCATCATTGATGCGTCTCTGTGAAAGAAAATTATATTATTATTATTAAAAAAAGAAAATTTCACGCAAAGAAGAATAGTCAAGGAACATTTTATGTTTAATATTCTACTGTTAACTTTTCGCCTGAAATCCAGATATGCCGTATTCAGCGCAACGATTTGTCTTACCAGAGTGAGAAATTTAAATATAATTTTATTATAATTTTAGTTGAGATAAAACGATAATAATCTTTGGGTAGCAGACACTTGTAAAAATCTCCATACAGAGCTATTAAGAAAGAGATCACAAAAAGTTGCAACAAACATACAAAAATTTCGTAATAACTCGATTAGAACGTATAGTATAAAATAGGCTTGGAAGACTACCACGGTGAACGGTGCCGGTTCGAATTCTGCTACATTAAAATATTTATACATTTGTTAATATTTTTTAAATATATATTTATTTACAATTATTTTTACCTGCAAAGATTATTAATATCAGATCCGCTATAACCCTCCAGCTTGTTAGCCAGTTCTCCCAAGTCCACATCGTCGCTCAACACCACCTCTCTTAAACAGAGTCTAAGTAGCTTTACTCTTGTAGCTTCTATAATAAGAACGGGGGAAAATATAATAAAAATTAAATATTTATTTAATCGATATATTTATATCGAATAAGCTAATAACGCCTTTGATATAAATAATTTATATGAATATAAAGAATTTATATTCATAAGCGCTATAAATAAAGTATATCGGGTTTTTAATCGGCTTAAAATTAAATAATCTTTGTAGAAAACTTATATACAAAATACATATAATATCAAAACTGAAACGCCGTGCTATTCATTTTTCTTAACGCTGTGTGTGTGCTTTCACGCTGTATCCCGCATATAGCGGGGTAAGCAGAGGGAACCTGAGAACCTAGTGTTAAGACACTCCATTCTCTTTCAACATTTCTGTTCTCTACTTTCCACCAAATTGGAGCATTGCGTGTTGAGTAGCAGAACGCAACGCCACGCTTTGCCTTGTTACCAAACCCAAGAAATGAAAATACTTAATTTTACATTTCGTGGAGTGGAAATCCTATCGCGCAGAAGCACAAGCGTGCGACTGTAAACGCGACAGGTTGTGGGTTCCATTCCCACTCCAGGAAATGTAAAATTTAGTATTTTCATTTCTTGGATTTGGCAACAAGGCAAAGTGCGGCGTTGAATTCCGCCACTCAACACGCAATGCCTCAATTCGGCGGAAGTCGAAGATACACGTAATATAATTAAATTTACTGAGTTTGAACCCATTACTACGTAGTGTGCTGATAACATACATACCATCAGGTAAGCCTACATAAATCCTCTTTTCAAACCGTCGTCTAAAAGCCTCGTCAATGTCCCACGGGTGATTGGTCGCCGCTAACACCATTATCACTTTGTCTTGATTACTTTAAAAAAAAAACAAAAACCAATAAAACCGTTTTGATAAAAAAAAATACTAAAATGCGCTCTGTCCACTAAGCCATAACATTAAAAGTTATTCTTTATTATAAAATTCCCTATATATTTTTAAAATCTAAAATTAAATAAAAGGACTCTAGAGATGCGATCTCTTCGGAGAATATGCGGAGGCAGTTTGACTGACCGAATCCGCAACCAAGAGATACTTAGAAAGACAGGTATAAGCGAGAATGTTATAGTAAGAATGAAGAAGAACGTGCTCAGGTGGTTTGGGCACGTCGAGAGGATGAGCGATGATAGAATGATGAGAAAAATATATGAAGCAAAGGTGAGCGGCAAGAGAGGCAGGGGAGACCTCGGTTGACCTTCGAGAATACAGTATCAATGATACTGGAGGAAGGTCACGTAAAAAGCATGAGGACCCCCCGGAGGGCATGCATGTAGAGGTTAACGACTGTGGACGAGGCGACAGAGGTATGCAGGGACCGTAGCGTTTGGCGCTCCGTTCTCTCTGACTACCCCGCTAGGGATAAAGCGTGAAGTTAGGTAGGTAGGTATTAAATAAAAATCTTACAAAGCCGCTGCCAATCCATCCATTTGTATTAAAAGTTCCGCTTTGAAACGTCTGGAGGCCTCGTGTTCCGAGTCCGCTCCTCTAACCGCGCACAAGGAGTCCACCTCGTCTAAGAATATTGTGCTGGGAGCGTAGAAAGCTGCCTACGATTGTAAATAAAATTATATCATTATAACTTACCCTTTGCATATCGAAGATATTCGTTCTTAATTAACTTTTAGTTTCTCTTGAGCCCTATCGTGGCGCAGAAGCACAAGCGTGCGACTGTAAACACTCGGGTTGTGGGTACGATTGCCACTCGAAGAAATGAAAATATTAAATGTTTATAATAATTATTCGCCCGTCGTGGCGCAAAGGCACAAGCGTGCAACTGTAACCGCGACAGGTTGTGGGTTCGATTCCCAATCCAGGAAATGTAAAAGCTTAGTATTTTTATTTCCTGGGTTTGGTAACAAGGCAAAGTGCGGCGTTGAGTTCCGCCACTCAGCACGCTATGCCTCAATTCGGTGGAAAGTGGGGAACGGAGTGTCTTAACACTAGGTTCTCAGATTCCCTCTGCCTACCCTGCTGTACGTGAGATTCAGCGTGAAGCTAAAAAGAAATAATTATCATTAATATTTAGTACTTTTACTTAATTAAATTTTTTATTTTTAGCTTAATAACAAGAAAAAACAAATTATCTAATATTTCAACATAAATGTTTGTAGTTTTTGCTTTCATATCAGTAATAACTAGTTCCGTATGATAGTGTAGTCAGAGTTATGTTATGACACTCAATTCTTCATTACGACCGAAATCGAAACATCGCTTGTTGAGTGACAGAACTCAACGCTTTATATTACCCTAACGGAGAAATAGTCATTCTATTAAATGAAACAGGTAGGCCCACCAGTGACCACGAACTACTGTAAAGTGTTCGAAACGTCGGGTTTCCAAAAATGTATTTTCGAATACTAAAATATAGGCGATTAATTCGGTTAAAATAGTTTCATTTAATATGTGTAATAATTGCGAAAATCAAAGAGCTCAACCTATTCTCTTTTATGAAAAGATATAAAGTAAATATAGTCTATTTTTTCATAAAACAATACAAAAAATATGATAAAAATAACGTGTTAAGCTATTGTGATATTTCACGTAAGTCTTACATCACATCAATTACAGTATACACTCGCAATTGTTTACGTGATTGAAACGCATGTCGATATATTTATAGATATGCTTTTATTTATAACTAGAAATAATATACTTTATATTTAAAACAAATAACGCCTGTCGTGGCGCAGAGGCACAAGCGTGCGACTGTAAACGCGACAGGTTATGGATTCGATTCCCACTCCAGGAAATGGAATTTTTCATTTCCTGGGTTTAGTAACAAGGCAAAGCGCGCCGTTGAGTTCCGCCACTCAGCACGCAATGCCTTAATTTGGCGGAAAGTGGGGAACGGATTTGTTGAAAGACAACGGAGTGTCTTAAACTATGTTCTCAGATTCCCTCTGCCTACCCTGCTATATGCGGGATACAGCGTGAAGTTAAAAAAAAAATAAGTAAAGAGCTACTGTACTAATCATCCCGCATAACGGGTTAGTCAGAAAAAAAAAACCTAGCCAAGATACTCTGTACGCCGTTTACCGCCGATTCGATTATTAAGTAGCGAAATTACAACCAAAAACCAAAGTGGAAAAATGAAAATTTCATTACAGTTCATGAATTCTTCCTTCATGTACTTACCATATCAAACAAAAGGCGTACAAGTTTCTCTGAATCGCCACGATACTTTGAAGTTAAAGTGGCAGATGATACGTTGAAGAAGGTGGTCCTGCATTCAGTGGCTACTGCCCTCGCTAGTAAAGTTTTACCTGTTCCGGGCGGTCCGGTAAGTAGAACACCTTTCCATGGACGACGGATACCCTATAATTTAACAATAAAGAAAACTAACTTCAATTATAATGCACTAAAAAGTAATAATTACGAATAACTCAAAAACTTTTCGTCAGATATTAATAAAATTTAAATGGTATCAGATTAGAAACCCTTGCTATCATATTAAAGAAAAATCATCAAAATTTGTTCGCCCAAAAAAATTTATACCGTAATACATAAAAAAATACGTAATCAATAAATTTCATTTTTTGAATTCAGTTGAAAAAGGAAAATTTAAAAAAATAATAGCAATTTTTTTCAAGACTTTTACTCAAAAATTTCTAAAGAATTAAATATGAATACATAACTAATGTGTAACTGTACTTTCATATTCTTTTAAGCATCACGTTAAGTGGCGGGAATCAACACCACGCCTTAGCTCGCCTATATAATTTAAATAATAAATTCCCCCTAGTGGAATTCGAACCCACAATCATTCACGTTTTCCACGTTTCGTGTCTCACTGTGCCACAACGGCCTCATAATTATTTTATTTATTTAACTTCACGCTGTATCCCACACATAGCAGGGTAGGCAGAGGGAACCTGAGAACCTAGTGTTAAGACACTTCGTTCTCTTTCAACAATTCCGCCAGATTGAGGCATTGCGCGCTGAGTGGCGGAACTCAACGCCGCGCTTTCCCTTGTTACCATACCCAGAAAATCAAAATAATAAGATTTAAGAAAATGTTTTCTTTAATTATACTTAAAAAAGAACAGAAAAAGTGAAAAGTATAATTTAGTGACCAAATTCAGTCTAGCCCAGTTTAAAGCGGTGATTCGCGTGACCGATTCCATTGTTTTTAGTATTCGCATTCACGCTTAATAATTCTTACAAGGCGTTTTGAGAGTAGAACGGAAATAGCAAAAAGTCTATTAATAGTTCTAATATACCTTTTTTTAACCAACTTCAAAAAAGGAAGAGGTTATCAATTTGATTGTATTTTTCATGTCTACATAACTCGTTATAGGTGAATCAATTTTGATGCTAGTTTTTTTTATATTATGACTAGTATTTCTAGTGTGGTCCGATTTATATTTAGTTAAGATCTGGATTTTTTTTAACTTCACGCTGTATCCCGCATATAGCATGGTAGGCAGAGAGAACCAGAGAATCTAAGGCACTCCATTCTCTTTCAACAATTCCGTTCCCCACTTTCCGCCGAATGGAGGCATTGCGTGTTGAGTGGCGGAGCTCAACGCCGCGCCTTGTTACCAAACCCAAGAAATAATAATAATAAATGAGTATTCGTAATAACTCAGCTTAAGCTTTTTGTTTTGTATAATATTAATTATCAATATAGAAACTTTCAATTTTGTTTACCGTATTGTTGGCTTGAAAGTACGCAATTTACTGGTATATAAGCTTATTGTCGTCTATATCCAACGACTTCAATATTTAAATACAATATAATATTAAAATATTAATACCCCCCAGCCTACGTTCATATATCACCTACAATTTTCGCGTGACTTTAATCCCAGATGGAAAATATTTACATACTAATTATGACAAGTACAATATAAAGTAATAATTTCAACTATATTATAATTACCTTAAAATAATCAGGCATCACAAGAGGCAAAACCATTGCTTCCTGAAGCACAGACTTAGCATCATCCAAACCTATGACATCTCTCCAACGGACATCCGGGTTCTTCTGCAGAATATCTCTTTCAAGAGTTTCTACCAAATGTATCTCATAGCCTGACGTATTAAACACTTTTTCATCTTTTTCTAACATCGTCACATCGCCTTCTGTGGGCACATCAGATTTTCTCACTATCGGTTTTATTGGAACCAACTGCCTTCTAGTTCTTGGTACTCGTTCAACAGATCGAGTTTTCCGTCCACTACTTATTGACGATGTTGAAGACGTCTTGCGAGTGACAATCGATGGTAAAGTCGGCTGAATATCTGGGTCTCGTTTTCGTAAAGTACCTGCCCACTTCTCCGTTGTAGGATCTGTTTGTTTCTGGTCTGGCGGATGCTCTTGAAATTTATTCACTGGAGTCGGTCGAACAACTATAATAGAGTTTTCGAATAATGAACAAACCGGAAACTTGATAGTAACATAGACTAATTGGCTTGCGAGTGTACTCGAATGCAGTACTTGTTTTAAGTGGCGTTGAAAAATTATGATGTGCGAATATATATCTGTTTTAACTGTGATAAATCAATATTTCTTGAAATTTAATATACTTTACGCAACACTTAGACTATCGGAATGCAAACAGAGTCTGACTGTAAGCGAGATTAGTTGTGGGTTCATATCCCACTCGGAGGGATAATAATTATATTTAAGATTATTTTTATTTCTGCGGTCTGCTACCAACATACGGCGTGAGTTCCGCCACTTAACACGTAATGTCTCAAATTAACGGGAAACGGCGAACGCAGTGTCTTGACACTAGGTTCTTTCTACCTACCCTGATATGCGGGATAAAGCATAAAGCTGCTATATGCTATATAGTTAAAAGTATATACCTTGTGTAGGAGGATGCCTCGTTCCATTACCATGATGTGTATTAGGGTTACGTGTTCTATTACTCCTGTTATCGGTGTTTTCGGTCCTCAGCCCGTCTCTTGGGGGGTCATCTTTTTTATCTCCCCCATGACGTGTAGAAAGCCTCGCAAAACCGAATGGCTGAAGACTCTCGGACATCATGCGATCCATCATCCTGGCCATTTGGTGGAAACCAGAACTTGGACTGTCAAAAATACATATATAAATATATGTCAAATATTTTTTATAAATGAATAAAAGAAAGCTTAGCTAATTAAAAAGGATAAATATTAATAGAAAATAATACATGATTGTGAAAAACTGATACGTCAAGTACCACTATCATTCATAATAGCATCTATTGTTATTAATGTTTTTGTACAATGTATTTAGTTTATATCATTTCGACAAACCTACGTTATAATTTTTTTGCGTTTTATATAGAGACAAAGTATTCGCGAACAAATTCTAAACTTCAAAAAATTGTAGTATTCAGTGTATAGGTTTATTACATATCTTACCCAAAAAAAGGATCATGCTGAAAAAACTGGCGTAAACCCCTGACATTTGGAATAAAACTATCTCCAAAAGCAAAATCCATGGTTCGTTTCGCAAATTTCAATCCAGAAAAAAACATAAGTACGCTTATAAAAATTTATTTATACATATATCATGAATACATTGTAGTTAATTGTGTCATTTACTGACCAGCGTTTTTGGCAGGTCTGTTTTGATCCCGTTACCATGACAACGGGCGGAAATTCACGTCCGCCATATTGTGCGTAGAGTAAAAATATATTGGCAAGGGAATAACAGCTTTATGCCAACAAGTTTAGGTGTGCTATATATTATTTATTTTTGTATGGAAGGTCACGTCAATCTTTTCATATGAAACGGATTTTTATCGTTATACATTAGTGACCCACTTTGCATTAAGGCACCTATGATGTAACCTTCACTCAAATAGCAATGGAAATCAAGGATTCTATATAAATTTCAATTTAATCGCCATTTGAGTCAAAATATAGCCATTTATTTTTATCATGTTTTGAAATTTAGTTACTCGCAATTGAGATTTTATCTAAATAAAGAAAAGCGACTTCAAATTAAATAAACTAAAAAAAAATAAAGTTATTACGAATAACTTAAAAACTACTCATCAGGTCTCAACTAAATTTAAATAGGACTACATCAGAATAAAAATAGAATATTATGTTAAAAAAAGAAACATCAAAGTTGGCTTACTCAGTAAAAAGTTATGGGGTAACACATAAAAAAATACACTCGAATTTAAAACCTAAAAAGTCGACTAAATTCTAAAGCTAAAAAACTAAACTAAAAAATATTATTCAACCAAGAAGTACTTCTAATACAGACAACTGAACGTAACTATCAGATACTCGAACCGGGGTCAATTAACTTTGTCTGTCCGTTGACGGAAGTGGGGTAAACTTACAGGCAATGTATGTCAAAAGCCTAGAGGATATTGACCTTATAGTACAAAGGCTTCGAAGGATAGAAGTCCTTTCAATAATTATGTATTGATGGCCCCAAACAAGGTTATTGGGGTATCAGGGCTAAAATGATGATTATTTTAGTTTGGTCATTAACTTCGTAAGTATAAGACCTAAAAAAAACAAATAATAAATGATTACTTTATAAATATTTAAGTGTGAACTAAATAGATTTATATCTATGTATATCATTTAGATTATTTCAAAATATGTAGAGTTAGTGATGTCAGCCTTTTTTATTATTCCTTAAACTCTTGCTGTAATTATGCCTAGTTATAAGTATTACGTATAGTAAAAAGTATTTTTTTTAATAAAGGAAATAAAATTCTATTTCAGTAAGACATGAGATATCTTATTTACATTAGTTTAAGAGCAACATTTTAATTTAAAACTATAATATAATTAAATGATAAAAAAAATATCATCGTAATCATAATTTTAAAAAAATGGCCCAAAGATTATTAAACATTTTTCATAATTGCTGTATGTATTCTATTTGACTCGAGCGCAATATAGTTAGGAGTCTGAATGCCTACAATGTTAACTCTCCTCTTCTAAATTTGTCATAAAAACACAGATCGTTTCTGGTTAGATGGAACGCGGTGGTGATTTTAATCACTCAATGCATAGCATTCAGTCTCTCCAAAATACAGAGAGTGAAAAATAGCAGCGAGCAGAGTGTCTTAATACTAGGTTCTCAGGTTCCCTCTGCCTATCCTGCTATATGCGGCACACAGCGTAAAGTTGAAAAAAAAAAAGAAGGAAAATAGCATTATATATCTACTTAAAAGAGAAAATGAATATACCTTAAAAAAATAACATACATCTAAATATATGTTAAAATACGCCTGTCGTGGCGCAGAGGCACAAGCGTGCGACTGTAAACGCGACAGGTTGTGGGTTCGATTCCCACTCCAGGGAATGTAAAATTTAGTATTTTCATTTCTTGGGCTTGGTAAAAAGGCAAAGCGCGGCGTTGAGTTCCGCCTCTCAACACGCAATGCCTCAATTTGGCGGAAAGTGGGGAACAGAAATGTTGAAAGAGAATGGAGTAACACTAGGTTCTCTGGTTCCCTCAGCCTACCCTGCTATATAGCAGGTATCTGCTATATAGCGGGTTATAGCGTGAAGTTAAAAAAATCTAGATATATATTCTTAATATTTCCACAAACTAACTTATTTACCCTTTTAAAAACTAAAGGAAATCACAATTGAACATTCAAAAGCTCTACCATTATAACATTTACAACGTGTCAAGCAAGACGTTAAAACGGTACACCCACGCGCCAATTTTCATCAAAGCAATAAGAGGATATGCCTGGAATGAAACCGTTATATCTATAGTAAGGTCATTATTAATTTATTTTAGTGCTCCCAATCATCGTCGGTTTAGAGGTCGGTATACGGACCGTTGCAAATTGCTTGTTATGGCTTAACTTGATACAATTGTTTCAATTTGTTAGTTGGTGTTATTTTTATTAATACTGTATTGCAAAGATCTTAAAATAAACTGGAGTTGATTTTTTATAAAAAGCTTCATGTTTATCCCTATACCAGGGTTGTAAGAAAGAACATAGTATCAAGACACTCCGTCCTCTGTTTAACATTCTCCAATTCAAAATTAATTTCATTGTGTTAAGTGGCGTAACTGAAAACCGCGTTTTGTCTTGCCAGAGCGAACATGTGTATGTAAACAATGTAAATTGTTACATACATATATAGCTTCGCGCTGTATCCCGCATATAGAAGGGTAGGCAGAGGGAACCTACTTTTAAGACACTCCGTTCCCCACTTTCCGCCGAATTGAGGCATTGCGTGCTGAGTGGTGGAACTCAACGCCGCGCTTTGCCTTTTTACCAAATCCAAGAAATGAAAGGACTAAATTTTACATTTCCTGGAGTGGGAATCGAACCCACCACCTGTCGCGTTTACAGTTGCACGCTTGTGTCTCTGCGCCACGACAGGCATAACTACGACTATAACTACGTGTTTTCCATAAATCTTCGACAGTATACAATAGTATTGTAAATTACACGGTCAGTTTCAATAAATCGATAGTTCACAGTTGTAAATGCGCTTGATAATCCTTTGTCATGACCACCATTACTCATGTCTCGTCTAGACTATGCTATACTAGTAGAGTTGTATGAAAACATAATTTAATTAATTTTGCTGCTTTTAACTTGATTAAACGTCTGATTATATAAAGTAGTTTGTTAATAAAAAGTTTTATTTTAGTACTCTGAAATGCTGATATTTTTAAAACACTTATTGTAAATTTATGTTTTATCTAGCTAGCGACCCGCCCCAGCTTCGCACGGGTGGACATTTATTTTTTAAGCTCTCCGAAAAAAGAAATTGTTTTTTATAAGTGCATTAATTCAGTAAATTTACTCGATTTGGCCGCGTCCGCTGCGTAGAGAGCAACCTGCTTCATAGATGTGCACCCCCATCCCCTGCGGTTTCGCCGTGCGACACATATCGGCAGGCGGCCATCATTTATTTTAATACCAATTACAATTTTAAATTCGTAATATCTTTTGAATGGATTGTCCGATTGAAATAAAATAAAAAGTAATTTATAGCTGCAAATATAATTTATAGCTTGAAACAATCTTGCTCAATAAATAGTTTATTTGGATAAGGATTAATATTTGACGGTAATATGATCAATAAACATAGGCTAATAATTTTAATTACTTTTATTCTATGGAAAAGTGATTATAGTGGCTAAAATATAAATGTTTGGTTTATACTATTGCGGACTTTTTTGTAGGCATTATTGAGTTCTACAACTTTTCGATAGAAGTCAACCATACATCTCTAACCACTTAGGCAGCGTTCGCGAGAATGGTTAACGTACGGCAGTTTTTTCGCCGACTTACTCCACAATTTTCACTACCACGAAAAATCCTATCTATTTTCCGGGATAAAATATAGCCTATACGGATTCCGAAGAATCCCTCTAAGTAATGGTAAAAGAAATTTTGAAATTGGTCCAGTAGTTTTTGAGCCTATTCAATACAAACATACAAAAATACAAAGGTTTCCTCTTTATAATATTAGTATAGATTTGTAAGTTTAACAAAAAAAGAACTGACTTCAACATTAATATAAATGAAAGAGAACTTTTGGATCCTTTTTATGATAACTAAGATTTTAACAAAACTGATCGACTTTAAATAAAATGTACTGAAAAGTTAAATTATTACGAATACCTCAAAAACTACTCCTTAGTTTATAAGTAAATTTAAATTAGACCACAGCACAAACACTAACTATTATATAAAAAGAATCATCACAATGGTTCACCTAGTAAAAAGTTATGCGGTAACACAAATAAAAAATACAGTTGAATTAGTCATACTCCTTTTTTGAAATCCAATAAAAAAGAGTGACTATAGAGTTTCTCGCCGGTTCTTCTAGCAAAACTGTTTTCCAAGCTTATATATGAAGTCTTTTAGCATTTTTAAGTGTCAATTAACTTAATTTTTATTTCTTTTCATTAAAAAATTCATGAAAGCGTCCTTCAATTTACAAGTACACTTTTCAAATCTAGAGCGTAATTAGTGGTCATATCGCAAAAGATCGCGTGCGGAAGTAGAAGCAGGTCACATAAATTGTATAGAAAACATAATAACCACCCTTTGACAATTATGCGTCATTCAAATGTTCAGCTGATAGAAGAAAAAATATTTTTTTTGTATTACAAAAAGCCAAAATAGTATTTTTTTATAGATTTTTTTATCTACCACTAAGCAGAGAGAACCTAATGTTATGTCACACCAGTTGGCACACCAGGGGTGAAAATTTTAATTAGGTAAGCCGGTATATATATATTTTATGGATAACGGATGGCATACGAGCAGAAGGACCACCTGATGGTAAATGGTTACCTTGGCCCATGAACATCTACAATACCAGAGACGTTGTAGATGCGTTGCCAACCTAGAGGATATAGATGGAAGGGAAGGACAATGTAGTAGTCCGCTATCGGTACCTATTTAGGGAAGTCGGTACGTATATTTAGGGAAGCCGATAATTTTAAGAGAAGCCGATATATTTAGGGAAGCCGGTATAGGATTTAAAGAATTAGTAATTTCACTATCGAATTTTGGTGATGACTTTTTTTTCAGGGAGTTTTAGATGTTAGGGCTTGTTTTTTTGCAATTTAATACCCAATTTTCTGTCGACTTTTTTTGTAGCTCTCACACCATTCTTGAAAGTCTTTTTTTAGGTCTCATATTTGTATTTTAAAAATTAAGGGAAAATGGTGGGGACCGTGTTGTTTGAACGCCTCGCCACTGTAAGACACTCCGTTCTCTGTATTCCACTCAAAATCAAAACATTGCGTGATTGGTGGTGAAACTTAAAGCCGCGTTTTGTCCTACCTTTGCATTTTATTTAAAGTCGGTTTTGTTTTTGTGTTAAAATCTTTATTATGAATGAAAATATGTTATTTTATTTTTTTTAATATTTCATTGTTTGGTTCTTAAACATGGATAAGTGGTTAATCTGATTTAAATTAAATTTGACGTATGTACATAGGAAGCTCGGAACTTTTTATCCCGTTAAACGATACAGCTTAACAAAAGTTATCAATGTACGTATATAAAAATACATACCCTTATATGAAAAATCAGCTTCACTTTTTATTCCGCAATGCAGGGTAGTGTCAAGACACTCCGTTCGTCGATTTCCGCCCGAATATCTTTGTATATTTACGCGCATATACATATATGTATTTTTACCAGCCCAAATTAACAAACAAAATTTAAAACATGAAATCATAACTTTTTTACATTTAGTAATAGATTTAATTAATTCATCTATATACATTTCCTTGTTTGATGCATTGTTGTATATTATTAATTTAGAGATGAGAGACGATTGTGGCGTAATGGGACAGTGTTCAACTGTAAACGCGATTGGTTGTGGATTTCAACTTGGGGGAATATTTAAAGCTTTTTTGGATAACGGATGACAAACGATCTGAAGGACCACCTGATGGTAAGTGGTTATCTTTGCCCATGAACATCTACAACACCAGAGACGTTGTAGATGCGATGCCAACCTAGAGGATACAGATGGAAGGGAAAGACAATGTCCGCTATCGGATCCACCACATTTTAGGGAAAGGATGGGTCGAAAAGAGGAAAAAAAGCTATTTCCATTTCCCCGCTCTCGTGAGACAAAGCGCGACATTGAGTCCCGCCACACAATAAATAAAAGCGACTTCAGGTAATAGAAAATTGAGAATGAATTGTCTTGACATTTGACTTTTGACTTTCCTGCAATACAGGAAAAAGCGTGAAGCAAAAAAAATGAGATGTTGCCTGTTGAGTAGAGAAACCTAACTAAGCATGAGGACCAGATATAGCGTTTGGCAATCCGTTCTATCTCCCTTGCTAGGGGTAAATCATGAAGCTGTAAGAAACTAGACGCTAAAACCCTTTACACTCGAAATTTTTTTTCTTAATTAACTTAATTATTTTTTTACTCTTAATATAATAGAAAAAAAAACTAGTAAATTAATTTTTGGCTAAAAATATGTCTTAATAGTTTTTGTTTTCGCATTAGTAATGTCATTATTTGCATTGTCTCTGCCTAAATTACTTCTGAGCCCTCTAATGCAGGGCTTCCAAAACTTTTGTCTTTTGTCACGACTTAATTTATGACTGCGAGTTTATTGACAATCCCATACAAATTGGTAATTGACCAAAATGGTATATATAAATATTTGACATTAAAATCTCTCGACCCCAGAATTTTGGTATAAGATCCCATTTGGGGTGTCCCATAGCTTAAGAAGCCCTGCTCTAATGCAATAGGTAAGTAAAAAGCAATATAAATTATAACTTACCACCCAATATCCCAAGCGGAATGAAACACCGGATGTGCGGACATGGCACCCAAAGGTACACCAAAACCGAATTCTATCTTCACGTCATTGTCACGTCTGTACCACGAGCGGCTGTTCATGTCCATTGACGCTGACTTCATATCGTTCGACATTTTTTATTGTTTATTTTTTACTTTTTTAATATAAAATTGAAATAACTAAAATGTGATTTAAAAAATATATATTCGAGTTATAATTTTATTTTATTTAATAATTACTAAATAAATTTTGATTTTATTTCGAATTAATGACAACTTTATTTTTATAAAGTCGTCATTAATTCGAAATAAATATATAATTAATATTTTTATTAAACACAAAATAAAATATATTTTTTTAATACTTTAAAGTATTATTGACAATTAGAAGAAAAAAACACTTTGGAAACGTATTAAAATTTAAACGTAACGGTACTCAAAGCCATATCTCTTGATTGCCATACATAGAAATAACGTATGGCTTAGTGGCTACAGGTTATTTCCAAAAGTCGCAGATTCAAGTCCCGCTACATTCAAAATTTAATATAAAAAAACTAAATAATCATTTAAATACAGACACAACATAAAAACTACCAACATAACACTAAAACCCTCTCAAAAATTTAACACATACATACATATACATACGTAAAATAATATATTTTTAAATATAAAATAAAAAACTTGATATTCCGTAGCGTGTCTACGGCGCTACGACGCGATCGCGACTGCGGCCGATGACCGGCGGTGGCCTAATTGTACTGGCCGTTGTAACGTATTTACCTTACTTCATATATGTATGTAGGTAATTGTATGTATGTTTGTCTGTGTATTTTAAATTATATTATATATACATATGTAGAGATCGCCGTTAACGCCTGTTGTGGCGCAGAGGCACAAGCGACTGTAAACACGACAGGTTGTGGGTTTGATTCCCACTCCAGGAAATGTTAGTATTTTCATTTTCTGGGTTCGGTAAGAAGGCAAAGCGCGGCGTTGAGTTCCGCCACTCAACACGCAATGCCTCAATTTGGCGGAAAGTTGGGAACGGAATTGTTGTAAGAGAACGGAGTGTCTTAACACTAGATTCTCAGGTTCCCTCTGCCTACCCTGCTATATGTGGGATACAGCGTGTTACAGTACAGTTAAAAAAAAATGTACAGACCATCATGGTGTAGTGGGAAACTGTGATTTTAAGAGCTGGCAGTGAGTTCGATTTCTGCTTGGTGAAATCATAATGCTTATATCATTTGTATTTTAACACCTTTCATGGCGCAGAGGCACAATCGTGCAAGTATAAGCGCGACAGGTTGTGGGTTTGATGAGAAGGAATAGAGCAGCTTTCTTAAAAAAAAAATCTTGTATGTCCAGGTCTTTATCGAAGATTGTATGAAAATTAAATAACTAATACAATGTTAAATTATTTTATATAGTTTCGTTGTTTATTTACTTTGAAAAGGTTAATACCCTTTAAAAAATGAACTTTAAAATGCGTAAGATTATCGTGAATAATTTTTAGCCTGAATAGGTCATGAAAGAGGGCAAGTATTTACAATATAACATTTTAAATTATGGTATTTTTGCCACAGTGGCTTAAAATATTGTAACATCGAAAATTAAAATTAAAATTTCAACAAAAAAGAAAACCGACTTCAAATAAAATGGCCAAGTAATTAAAAATAATTACGAATAACTCGGAAAGTACACGTCAACTCGTCTTAAGTAAATTCTTAATAACATATGAACACGTGAAAAGCATTAGCTGTCACATGAAAAAGAAACTGGTCCTTCCAGTAAAAAGTTATGCGTTAACATAGGTAAAAAACATAGTCGAATGAAGAATCTCTTCCTTTATTGAACTTGGTTAAAAGGTAGTAACTGTTTATCAATTTTTTTTTTTTGGGTTTGATAACAAGGCAAAGCGCGTCGTTGAGTTCCGCCACTCAACACGCAATGCCTCAATTTGGCGGAAAGAGGGGAACGGAAGTGTTGAAAGAGAATGGAGTGTCTTAACACTAGGTTCTCTGGTTCCCTCTGCCTACTCTGCTATATACGGGATACAGCGCGAAGTTAAAAAGAAAAGCTTATAGTATAATTAATTTTAAGTTGTCAAGGTTATTTAAGTTGGCCAGTGCAAATAAGGAATATAGACACTCCATTATCTATTTGCCACCTAAAATCGAAACATTGCATATTTTACGGCGGAATTAAACGCCGCGCTTAATCTTACTAAAATGGAGAAATGAAAATATTTTCAAAATAATCATCCCCCGAATGTATTGAATTTCACAATCAATCATACTTATAGTTAAACGCTATCCATTACGCACTAAAATAATCTCTTTAGATTAAGTCATTTTTAAGAAATGATTAATGAAAATTAAAAGAAATTAGAACGAGGTCATACAAAAATCATCTAAAATTGAGCAGGAGGTCAGTTAATATAATTACTTCAAGGAACAGTGATATCAGAGTTTAGTCATAATTCATAAGGACCGACAAAGGAAATTAATATTTTGGATGAGCTAGTTACTCGTATTTCTTGGGTTTGGTAACAAGGCAAAGCGCGGCGCTGAGTTCCGCCACCCAACACGCAATGCCTCAATTTGGCGAAAACTGGGGAACGGAAATGTTGAAAGAGAATGGAGTGTCTTAACACTAGGTTCTCTGGCTCCCTTTGCCTACCCCGCTATATGCAGGATACAGCGTGAAGTTATAAAAAAAAAAAGACAAGTTATAAAAAAAATCAACTTAAGTTTCCTTATAGCAGGTTGGTCAGAGGGAACTTAGTGTCAAGACACTCCGTTCCCCACTATTCCCTTGAATTCGAGATATTAGTGTTGAGTGACGGAACTCAATTTCTTTCTTTTTAGTATTTATAAAGGCACATAACATTTTAACGGTAGGAATGTCTCATACACTTTCCTCGGCATGTATAGGCGTGAATAACTTGATAAATCGAAATTTTTACTTTTCAGAGCACATATTTTTAAGTTTAAGTTTCATACAAATATCCTTACTAGAGGGTAAAAATGATTATTTTTAATATAAAAATTCCTCTGAGTAGGAATCGAATCCACAACTAATCAAATTTACAGTCATATGCTGTCGCAATGATGATAGATAGATTAATGATTTTGTCAAATAATGAAACAAAAATATATTTTCTTAAGATAAATACAGACATTATAAAAGATTAAGAAATACAAACACAAAAATGAAAACAATATTTACAATAAAAACAAAGAGGAGCAAACAACACAAAATTATATATTATATAAAGATTCATATAAAAATTGCGAAATTCATCTCTTTTTCAAATCAATCTCTCGTTTATTTACAAATTACTCAACAAATATACCTATGTTATGTAAATTCGAAAGTTTGATGAAAATGGACGTTAAGCTTTCACACAAAAACTGCTGAACAAATCTAGACGAAATTCTACAATAATATAACTTATAAATCAAAATAACACAATCTAAAATTTATAAAGAGGCACAAGCGTGCGACTGTACACACGACAGGTTGTGGGTTCGATTCCCACTCCAAGAAATGTAACATTTAGTATTTTCATTTCTTGGGTTTGGTAATAAGGCAAAGCGCGGAGTTGAATTCCGCCACTCAACACACAATGCCTTAATCCGGCGGAAAGTGGGGAACGGAATTGTTGAAAGAGAATGTAGTGTCTTAACACTAGGTTCTCTGGTTCCCTCTGCCTAACCTGCTATATGCGGGTTACAGCGTGAAGTTAAAAAAAAATCTTAATTTAAACATAATATAACAGCAAATATCTAGTAATTTATTAATGCAGTAATAAATATTAAATAATTTATCTTAATAGCAACACTGTTATTTGTATCTCCCATAATACTCTTCTCGTAAGGCTTTAAATATGGCAAGTATTTCAAAACCATGTTTAACATCGGACCTCTTTCTAATGATTTATTTCTTTCTAATTCTTTTGAATTAAAGTTTTTGTTTTCATTTGGTTCATTTCTCAATTCCCTTCGAACCTAAATTAAAAAAATGTTTTGATAAGTTATTTCAACGAATGGGAATCTAATCCGCAACCATCGTTTTTGCATTTAAGTTACTTCAGTAGAATAGTAAAAAAATATATATGCAGTTTATTTTTTGAAAAAATCAAGAAATTTGTAAGTTATGAAATATCACTAATAAAAAATCGTCTTTTAGGGTCATACCAAAAGGATGGCATCTGACTGTAAACATTAGTTGTTGTGGATTCGATTCCAGCTCGAGGTAATGATTATATTTAAAATATTTTCTTTGCCTCGCTGTAGTAAAACAAAGCGCTGCGATAAAAACGTAAAGCTATAAAAAAATATTTTAGATATAACCTTTTTTTGAATAGAAATACTTAATACGCCACCTAGTTATTTTTTTTATTTTGAAATATTAATTTTATACCTTTGATGAATGCACAGGTTGTGAGGACTGATTCTCCATCCGGTTCAACGCTTCTTCCAACTGTCGTACTGTTTCCGCTGCAAATAGTCACTTATTTGCAAATCAATTTATTATGAAACTATATCTTAAATCTATATATCTATATATATAATAAAAGAGCAGGAAAGTCAATTCTGTACATGAAAAATTTTAGAAAAATATCAATATAATATATAATATATAATATAATATATCGTTAATAGAAGCGAAAAACCAATCAGTAGATTTATTTGTAAAAATTAAATACGGCAGTATTTAACATGAAAATAAGTGAAAAATCCTAAGTTGTGCGCGAACGAAGTCGCGGGCACCACTAATAGATCTATATAGTCTTTCGTTACTGAGTTATTGAGACACCAACAGACACACAACAACGCACACCTAAAATTAATCAGATTAAGAGAGGATTTCTCGAAATTGCTAAGGAAAGGAAAGGATTTTACGTTTTGTGGTCGAGATCATTGAGTAAATGCAAACAAAATTGTGAGCGATAATTAATATATTAAAAAAAAGTCACTGATGGATCTATTAAATGACAAAATCTAAACCACATACAGCCATTATGGATCTGATTAAAAATCATTCAACTTTAAAAAAATATAACACTCTTCAACAATTATTGCGTATGAATGAAATCTTTTCTACCTGTCAATTCTATTCAAAAATTATTAAAAATACCACATATTTCACGCCTGTCGTGGCGCAGAGGCACAAGCGTGCGACTGTAAACACGACAGGTTGTGGGTTCGATTCCCACTCCAGAAAATAGAATATTTAATTTCCTGGGTTTGGTAACAAGGCAAAGCGCGGCGTTGAATTCCGCCACGAATTGCCTCAATCCGGCGGAAAGTGGAGAACGGAGTGTTATAACACTAGATTCCCTGTCTACCCTGCTATATGCGGGATACAGCGTGAAGCTATGTATGTATGTGTATGTACATATTTCATAATTTTTCAGTCTCTCCATATAAAAGTACAATTACGTAATATTCACATATTTTTCTTTATTCTCTTACTTACGATCATAAAAAATATCATCGTCTAAGGTTTTATTTATTAGTTTCATTATGTTAAGATTTTGATCAATATCGTGATATATTATTTTTTCTGCACTTGTTGTTCTAAGAGGTAACGTGGGTCCATCTTTTGTTATTATGATTTCATTTCTTATATCACTTTTTATATCCTTTGCAGTACTTTCTGTAAGAGAAATATATTTTCTTTTGTTAAAATCATATTTCTTTGGGTGTCTTTGGGATTCCATCTTCAACTAAAGACATATCTAGATTGTAAATAACCAGCTGTATTACTTTCATTTTACTTTACAAGATATTTTACATTTTTAGGTATAAATCAATAAGAAAACAGTCTTTCCAATTGCTAAAGAACTAGCTATCATGTAAAAAAAGAATAATCAAAATTTATTCATCCATTAAGTTATATATTTACACATAAAAAGAACTACAATGGAATTGACAACCTCCTCCTTTTTTGAAGTTGGTTAAAAAAGTGAACCCGACTCCAGGACCCACTCCAGGAAATGTAAAATTTAATATTTTCATTTCTTGGGTTTGGTAACAAGGCAAAGCGCGGCGTTGAGTTACGCCACTCAACACGCAATGCCTCAATTTGGCGGAAAGTGGGGAACGGAAATGTTGAATTAGAAAGGAGTGTCTTAACACTAGGTTCTCTGGTTCCCTCTGCCTACCCCGCTATATGCGGGATACAGCGTGAAGTTAAAAAAAAAATAGATCTAAGCCGACGACAGGTTATATTGTGTTTGTTTATATTGATGTAACATTATACCGTATACAGCCATTGCTGTATTCACTGTTGTAACTTTTGCATCAATAAATTCATAATCACCATAATCATCTATAATCACTGTTGTTTCTCTAACAACATCATCTGCAACATATTACATCATTTTAGTTATCTACATATAAACATATGTAAAATATTTCATTTTAAATGAAACAACTTACTGATAGTTCTCTGATCATTTATTTCATTTAGATCTTCAATTTTATATGCTTTGGGACGTCCAACAAAATGTCGCTTTTTATTCGCATTCTTTATTAAATTAGGTAATTTAATATGAGTATTGGCATTCAAATTTGTAGTAGTACCAATATTAAAATTTAGGTCTCCATTTATATTAACATTATTTCGTTTTTGTACTAAATTGTATGAAGTTGTTACAGGAATACCCTCCATGGTAGCTATAGCAAGTTTAGTTAAATATATTTCATCTAGTATTCCTAAGTCATCTGCAGAAGAATTTCTTTCAATTTCTATGATAGTGTTTAATAGTAAATGTTCTTCGAGAGTCATTTTATTATCCTCGTCGTATGTTTCATCCATATTATATCCTAAAACATTATCATTTTCTATGGAAACAAGTATATGAGGAATGCTTATATGTTAATTCCTTAATATTCCTTTCTATATATTACAGTTTTCGAAAACAATTCACAAAATAATTTGTAGAATTGTTCAAAAATTTAGACAGACATCCAAAAAAATAACGCATTTTAGATAGAGAGACACTTCGTGCTTCACTTTCCGAATTTCGAATCGACCGCAACAAGGCGTATTGAATGGCGGAACTCAACGCCGCGTTCTGTCTTAACAGAGCGGAAATATAAATACAATCATTCCTCCGAGTGGGCATCAAACCCACAGACCTTTCGCGTTTACAGACATACAGAGTATTACAGACATATAGGAGTGACACTCCGCCAGACGGACTCTTGCTAAAATACTAATTAATACTCACGAAAATCGCATAATCCAGGCAAATCATCATCTGGGAGAGATCGGGGAGGACACATCGAAGTGGGTGGAGATGGGGACCAAATAGGACGGAGGGGTGTTGGACCGCGCGGCGCGAAGTTACATACTAAACGTTGTACAGTGCGAAGGTGTCCGTGTTTTGATATCTATTGAATTTACAAATATATTTGTTTTTCTAAATATTAGTATCAATCACATACTAGATAAGAAAAATATTTTAGAAAACGTATAATAAATGCCTTTAACGCCTGTCATGGTGCAGAGGCGTGCGACTGTAAACGCGACAGGTTGTGAGTTCGATTCCCACTCCAGGAAATGGAATTTTTCATTTCCTGGGTTTGGTAACAAGGCAAAGCGCGGCGTTAAGTTCTGCCCCTCAACACGCAATGCCTCAATTCGGCAGAAAGTGGGGAACGGGGTGTCTTAACACTAGGTTTCCCCTGCCTACCCTGCTGTATGCGGGATACAGCGTGAAGCTATGTATGTATGTACTTATAGTTTTTTCGAAGTAGTTGCCATCGCGGCGCAGATGGACAATTTATTACTATAAAGGCATGTATTACTATAAATTGTGGATTAGATTTCTACTCGGGGACATGATTGTATTTCAATTATTAGGCTAAAGCTAAATAAAAAACATAAAATATATATACCAAAAAGCTGCTTCTTCCACAGCCAACCATATAAGTCCAAGACCAACTTAGTTGTGCAAAATCTCCATAATATTTATAATTATTTTTGGATCTACAAAGAGAAATAGAATACAAGTAAAACTTGCATGTAAAATTAGTTGTCTTATATAATAAATGGCGGCGTTGAGTTCCGCCAACACGCAAGTGTCTCGATTTTGGGTGGGAAGTGGAAACGGATTGCCTTAAGACTAGACTCTCTGACTACTCTGCTATGTGTAACTTTAACATAAATGTATATTTGCAGCTTCGCGCTTTTTCGTATATAGTCGATAGGTATAGAGAACAGAGTCAAACGAATAGAACCCACAAGAACTTTTCCTATCTCCATTTTCCGCTCATTTTTAATTATATTTCATGTTTTGTAGCAAAACATTCGCCCATGGACATCCACAACACCGGAGGAGTTGTAAATGCGTTGCCGGCCTTTACGGTGTAGGTGTCTGTACACACGACACTTGAAAGATAGATACCAAATCGTAGCGCTCAGGGAAAACCTCACTAGGAAGATCGTTCCATAATTTGCACGTATTTTGAAGAAAAGACTTTGAGGTACGCATGCTAGATGCAAACCATGGGTTTTTGAACTGTTTTTTGGCATGACATTTTAAACTGTTTTTTATATAGGTAGAACTTAGTTCGTATATAAGTTTTAACAAGACAAAAAGTAGGAGATTCTCAATTCATCTGTATTATTTAATGTGTAGCTTAACTTTTTACCATGTGAACCAATGTTGGTAATATTTTTTTATATATGTCCCATTTAAATTAAGTTAAAAATAGTTTTTGAATTATTTATTAATTGTACTTTTTAGTGCATTTTATTAAATTTTAATTCTCATATGTAATACTATCATCTACCGTCCTGACTCTCATAGGTACCAAACTCTATTTCTTGATTAAAAAACGTCTAACAAATTCAAAACATACTACAACATTATGAAAAATATATCTTACGGTATATATGAGGAAATATTCCCTTTGTAATATACACTCTGCATGTACCAAATATCGACCATCGTCTCGGGGCGGAGGCCTGGCGCTTCGCCCACTACCGACGCGATACACTGCCCAACTGATATAGAATCTAAATTGTTGGAAAATTATATTTACAAACAACCGCCATATATTGAACGTTTTAGTTATTTTTTTATGGAAAGAAAATATGCCTTTAAATAATAAATAATTATACCCCTGTCAATCGAAAATCAGTTAAATGCAGAAATAATCAGGTAAAGACAATTGAAAAAATACGTTATTTCTGTTTTCAGCTTCACGTGTTTTCTCCTATAGCAGGGTATCTAAAAAAATCTAGTATCAAGGCACTACGTTATCCATTTTTCACTCTTGACTTTTTTAAGTCAAGACATTGTGTGTAGAGTAGCGGAACTTCTTTGTCATAGAAGAGCGGGAAAATTAAAATAATTTTAATTTAACCACTCCCCCAATTGGAGATCGAATCCACAATCGTCATGACTACAGTCAATGCATTGGTAAACCTCTTTGCTTATAATATTATTCATATTTCTAAATATATATGTAGGTACGTAAAAACAAATATATCAATGAAAAATTCATACACAAATCACGACAGACATCATGTTCCTCTGGAATGCTTGGTACTTTACACTGATCGGCCCAAAGTTGCGCTTCTCGCGCTAAGTCTTCAACCCAACGCTATATACACAAAAATAACCCAAAATTATTAATGCTTGACCCTCAACTTTATGATAATTGAATAGTCATAATCATTTTTATTTTTCCGCTCTGATTAACCGCCGATTAGACTGTCGCCATTCAACAAGCAATATCTCAATTTAAGAAGCAGCTCAATCACTTAATGTATTCAAATAGAAAGCTATTTCACAGATTTATATGAAATTTATCAGTATTACAGCTTTTTTTCAGTTTCACGCTGTATCCCGCACATAGCAGGATAGGAGAGGAGGAGAGAATCTAGTGTTATGATTCTCTTTTAACATTTCCTTTCCAGAAGAAGCACAAGCTTGCTACTGTAAGCGCGACAAGTTGTGTGTTCGATTTCCACTCTAGGCAATGAAAATATTAAATAATGTTTAGTATTTTCATTTTCTCACACTGGTAACAAGGCAAATCGCAGCGTTGAGTTCCGCCACTCACCATGCAATTTAACTTGTACATGAGAAAAATATAATTAGTTTTTATATATGTAGGTACCAATTTCAACATATCCCCAGCAGTAGGCCAACTTCTTACACCTCGAGCAATGTCACTACGTCGTTGATTCAATCGTGCCAAGATTCTAGACTTTTCTATGGGTGACAGTGCACTGTTTATGTATCCCATGCATGAAGGGCTAGGGCCGACCTGTTTGAAGAATAATTGTAGAAACTACTATAAACTAAACTTTATACACTTACTTAAATATTTGTTTATTTTTTTTTTTCGATTTCGCATTCTTTTTCACTACAACAATTACATCAGCTTAGTGACTATAAAAATCAATCTTCTGTTAATGAATATATACGGTGAAAGAAATTTACTTTTTTTTTCTATTTCAAGATTTTTGCCTCAATGTAGAGCAGGCAGAGATGAGAAATTATCAAGAGACTTCGTTCTCCGCATTCCGTCTGTATTCGCGACGGGCCGCGTCTTATCATACTAGAGTGCTAAAATGAAATTTAAAGATAATAAATCAAATTTTTATATTTAAATTTCATTTTGCCACTTTTTTACTAATTTCCTTGAATAGGATTGCACCCTCAATTATTGCGCATCCAGAGGCTGTCACATCGATGGAAACTTAAATGACCTACTAATATTACGAATGCGAAAGATCGTGAGTTTATCTTTCACGCAAAAACTACTGAAAAAAATAGAATTTAATTTTACAGTAGTATAGTTTATACATCAGAATAATATACCTAAAATAACAAACAGACTAAAATTTCTAAATATTTTGTAAAAATTGCTATAATGTAACGATAAGTTTCTAAAATTTTCATATTTTCAAAATAAATAAGTACATACAGGATATCTGCAGAACGTATGGGAATTTGTATATTCACACATTCTCGCGCCACAATAATTGACTGATCCATTGCAATTTACGTTAATATATAAAAAAATTAAAAATATACTAATAATATATCGCATTTTATAAACACTGAAATTTGAGAAACATTTTCCAAGTTCTGAGCAAATTTTGACAGCAAATGTCAAAACAGAAGAAGGCTAAGACTGTTATGTATTGAGCCAAATTAAATGTAATTTAAAAAAAAAATGAAGCAATAATATTTTTTTTTACTTCACGCTGTAAGCCGCATATAGCACGGTAGGCAGAAGGAACCAGAGAACCAAGTGTTATGACATTCTCTATCAACAATTCCGTTCCCCACTTTCCGCCGAATTGAGGTATTGCGTGTTGAGTGGCGGAAACGCCGCACTTTGCCTTGTTACCAAACCCAAGCAATGAAAATATTAAATTTTACATTTCCTGGAGTAGGAATACAACCCACAAACTGTCGCGTTTACAGTCGCACGCTTGTGCCTCTGCGCCACGACAGGCGTTAGCAATAATAATGTGTGGCATATTATTTATAATTCAGTTTACAGGCCCATTTAAGCTATTATTAGGTATCAATATATATAATTCGAAGGTGGATACTTTGGGCAGACATTTTTTAGTTTAAGATGATTTGTAAATACTGTTTTATATTACTGTTTTACTATTTTCTGGAAATTCTGCGGTTTAGCCATTTTTATTCATATTGTCCTAAATTATGTTATATTTAAAAAAAATACATGCAAGTTGACTTCATGTGCTAGCTTATTTACGCACACAAATTTGTAATATTTATTTTGAAATCATGGTTTTTGTATTTATCTTCATGAAAATAGTGTAATGACAACAAAATAAATTAAATATCTAAAAAATAAATAAATAAAACACATTATTAATAATAATTAAAACTTTTTTATTTTAAATAAAGTTTTTATTATAAGCGCTAAGCGTAACACTAAGTTGTGATTAGAAATTGTAAAAATTTGAAAATATATAATACAAAAAAAAAAGATTTTTATAGTAAAATAAAGTTTTGTATAAAGCAATACTCATTGGTACAAAAAGTGTAAACAATATTTTAAAAAAACTTCTGTAATTTTTTTTAACTACTAACAGTAGTAGTAATTTTAAATATTTTTTTTTTATTTTTTAAAGTGTTTTCATTGCCCCGCTGTAGTGAATCGAACCCACAACCTATCGTGTTTACCGTCAGACACTATCCAACTGTGCCACTACGACCTCATAATATATTACAAGGAATTATAAGTTATTACCTTTGCCTATAAAAATGTTTAAAGTATTAATTATAGTATAAAAAGTGCGTTATTTTAAATGCAACTTTTAGAGACCATAATGTGTTAGTTAAAAAATTGTTTTTTTTAATCATAAAGAAAGAAATATGTCGAAATTTTTTTTTATTATAATTTAAATTTAATATGGCAATAGTAACTTATGACGTCACTTATTACTAACATTTTAACGCTTAAAACTTTTGAAGAATACAACCAAAGTTCCTTATACTATATAATTATATTTTAATTAAAAATCAAATAAATAACTAGTTAACTTTTTTTTTTGTTTTTTCAATTCTGACGTTCGTTTAACACTATAATATACAAAATTGAAAAATATTTAGAAGTTAACGAAAACGATTTTAATTCAATATAACTATTTTTTTGTAACTTCACGCTGTATCCCGCATATAGCGGGGTAGGCAGAGGGAACCAGAGAACCTAGTGTTAAGACACTCCATTCTCTTTCAAAATTTCCGTTCCCCACTTTCCGCCAAATTGAGGCATTGCGTGTTGAGTGGCGGAACTCAACGCCGCGCTTTACCTTGTTTATTATTTTTTATAATTACGAAGCAACTTTCCTAACAATTGAAACTCTCTTATTTCTCCCTTCTCCGTCTTCCAAAACGACTACAGTGTCATATTTAGAACTAATCTTTAATACATAAAATTTCATCTCTAGTCAAACCGCTTAGCAAATCAAATTTGACATACTCATCGTTTCCCGCCAAATCTTGACATATTGTTTTGACATAATCTAAAAAGTCACTGTCAACGTTATACACAACTTTCTTTTCAGGTAAAGACTGAAACGCATTCTGCCACATTTTTTAACGTTATCATCACAAATTTTATTATGTTTATCCAGTGTTGCCAATTTTGTTGGTAAATGTTGGTGTTTATGACCAACTTCTTTATTTTTAGGCTCCAATTTTAGTGCTTTTTTGTAATATTTAACTGCATCCTCGTATTTATTTAGCATTTCACTTGCATTCCCATAGTAATATAAGGCATTACAATGTTTTTCTATGTCTGTCATAAAATCTAGGCATACCAATATGTTTTTTTTGTATATGCATGCAAAAAAACATATTGGTATGCCTAGATGCAATGCATATAGCAAATGGCAATGCTTGTGTAATATAATCTTTGAATATTTTTATTTGATTTATTTCGTTTTCGTCGTTAGTTTGTGTTGTGTAGTATTGATACGGATTGTTGATATTCTCTTATTGCTGGCATATATTTTAATTATATAACTAATATCTCTCTCTCTTTAATAACATCAAAACAATGCTATTTTTAAAATTTTTTAAAGTATTATTTATATTTTTAAAATTACAAAAGTACTAAAAATTTACATAAAATGATTTGAACCTGTGTCTTTTAAAATTGTGTTGTATTCTATTTTTTATACATATATATATTATTCGTCATTATCTTCAGGTTTCGGTAAATAATACATGGAATCTATGAAATATTTAGTTATGTCGGACACTAAGCTTCTGTCTGGAATGCTTTGGGCTACACCGTATATGGCCATCTGGAAAAAAATTAATTAATATTAATATAATAAAACATATAATTTAGGAGTAGGAATGTTGTACTAAAAAAATAATATGTAGTAGAAAAATATTTTTGAACTTTGTGCTTCTTTGATATGCAAGAGAGTATGGGTTCAAATCCTGCATTGTTATTTTTTTTTAGCTTCACGCTGTATCCCGCATATAGCAGGGTAGGCAGAGGGAACCTAGTGTTAAGACACTCCGTCCCCTACTTTCCACCGAATTGAGGCATTGCGTGATAAGTGGCGGAACTTAGCGCCACGCTTTGCCTTGTTACCAAGTCCAGGAAATGAAAAATTCCATTTCTTGGAGTGGGAATCGAACCCATAACCTGTCGCGTTTACACTAGTACGCTTGTGCCTCTGTGCCACGACAGGTGTTGATTTTCTTAATATATTTTTGATACATTATTATAAAATAAAATTTATTTTCTGCACTTTGTCCCTATGTAAATTATATGTATGTCAATTTTCGCATTTAGTTTTCATAAAAAGGGATTCCTTCACATATGAATATAATGATACCTACAAAGTAGTTTATATATCATCATATATTTACAGCCATTATAAAAAGAAATAAAATACATATTTATAAAAACAAGCTATATGCATTCCTTAAGTAGCGGAACTCAACGTCGCGTTGTTCCTACCATATTATTACTACACTAGCGACCCGCCCCGGCTTCGCACGGGGGGACATTTATTTTTTAAGCTTCTTTATCTTTTAATTTTCTTTGTCTTTATCAGTATATTTACTCGATTTGGCCGCGTCCGCTGCGTAGAGAGCCGACCCCCCTCCCCTGCAGTTTCGCCGTGTGACACATATCGGCCGGCGGCCATCATTCATTTTAATACCAATTACAAAATACTATAGAAATCAACCATACATCTCTAACCATTTAGGCAGCGTTCGCGAGAATCGTTAACGTACGGCAGTTCTTTCTTCGACTTACTCCACAATTTTCACTACCACGAAAAATCCTATCTATTTTCCGGGATAAAATATAGCCTATACGGATTCGGAAGAATCCCTCTAAGTAATGGTAAAAGAAATTTTGAAATCGGTCCAGTAGTTTTTGAGCCTATTCAATACAAACATACAAAAATTCAAAAATACAAAGGTTTCCTCTTTATAATATCAGTATAGATAAACATACCTTCCCCTCCACAGGGCGCGCGCCGTCGCGCCTGCAGTAGGCGGCCGCCTCCGCCACGTCCGCCACGAGGCGCCCCGCGACGCCCGCCTGCGTGTGCGCGTGTGTTACTGCTATATGCACGCTACAAAACCAAAATTACTTTATTATTACATTTAATTAGTTATCATTTTCTTTTTTTTTTTAACTTCACACTGTATCCCACATATAGCAGGGTAGGCAGAGGGAACCTGAGAACCTAGTGTTGAGACACTCCGTTCTCTTTCAACATTTCCGTTCCCCACTTTCCGCCAAATTAGCAATAAAGCAATGCCTCATTGCTTGTTGAGTGGCGGAACTCAACGACGCGCTTTGCCTTGTTACCAAACCCAGAAAATGAAAATACTTCATTTCCTGGAGCGGGAATCGAACCCACAACCTGTCGATTTGCAGTCGCACGCTTGTGCCTCTGCGCCACGACAGGCGTTTATTTGACTAATTAATAGCTATAATTTATTAGCTGCATTCTATGACTTCGTTTGCGTGGACTATAAAACTGAAAATCCCGTTTTCGTATCAAATCCTTACTTAATACTCCCCTACATCCCTCTAAAAGACTTCATACCAAACCAAGTAATGTCAATATAAGGTGTACGTACGCAAGGTTTTCATGTACGCAAGTATGATTTCATATGCTTATTGCCCCTTTAACTCGACTGCATCAAGTCCGTAATTCTTTTATGGGACAATGTGTACGCTTTTACAATAGAATCCCAGAAAACGTCCAAAATCTATACCACAATTTTAAAAAGTTGTGAAAAGACGTTTGTGTGTTAAAGGTTATTACTTAATTAAAGATTTTATAAATGATAACACGCCTTGACAATGAAATGTTCGCTCCAGTCTATTTCAAAGGTATCATTGTCACTAATAAATAATTGTAAAGTATTGACTGAGGAAAAAAAAATAAAGTCCCGCTGAGTTTCTTGCGCCGGTTCCTCTCAGGTCTAAGGCATTAACTTTAGTGAACTGGTGGTAAATTATTTGACGTTCAAAAAATGAAGCTTGTAACTTCTTGCTTTGAATAAAATTATTTGATTTTTTTTTTTTTATTTTTGTATGTGGATGTATAACTTCATGTGTGGATGTGTCATTTCATATGTGGATTCATCAAGTCAAATAACTCGATGTGAATCGCTTATAAGACACTCTTCGCTACTAATATATAATATATTAAATAATATATTATCTTGAAAACTAACAAAGTTCAGTTATAATAACATCTTTGTAGGGTAATTTTTAGAAATATTAAAATACTAAATAAAGAGTCTATTGCCAAAGAATTATTCTTAAAAATCAATAATAACCTATATATACCTATCAACTGTAAACACACTTACTGGAGTATTGTTTTTTTTTTACTTCCTAGTGTCATGACACTCCATTCTCCACTTTCTACCGGAAATCGAGACGGTATTAATAAACGTTGGAACTCAGTAACATCCCATTTGACTTACTTTAACAGTAAGGGCAAGCACAAAAACGACAAAGTATTGCGTAAGAGGGACTAAAGTTGTTCCATACAAAATGCTTCCGATAACGATACAAATACTTTTGTCGCAACTTTTTTCGTACTTGCCCTACAGAAGGCCTTTTAAATAATTCAATTTTTCATTAACTACCCGGGTGGGGGTACCACTAAAAGCGTTCAAACTCCATCCTTTTTTGGTGTAGTTTATCTGCCAGCTTAAATATATCCGAACTGGTTGAATCAAACCTTCCACGACGGTGGTCGCGGGTTTACCGAATATGTATGGGCCTTCTACTTTGCACCCAATCTGGAATAAGAAAGACATTGTGAAATTTTTTTCCACATTTTTAATTCTTTTTTTCTAACTTCACACTTTGTATCCCGCATTTGCCCAGCAGGGTGAGCAGTGAGAACCTGAGCCTAGTGTTAAAGACACTTCCGTTCTCTTACAACAATTCCGTTCCCCACTTTCCGCCGAATTGAGGCACTGAGTGCGGAACACAGTCCGCTTTTGCCTTTGTTACCAAACCCAAGAATAATAAAGTTCACCCATAACAAGTAATGTGGTAACATACATATAAAATGATATGATGAAATTCATTATGATGAAAATCATTAGAGAATCCCATATGTTTCACATACATCATCATACAATTTCGTACATGCCTTACACGTTGCCATGACAACGGGGTTAATAGTATAAATAAATACTCACTCATCTTCAATATATCTGGCTGTTGTTATAATTTCTCGAGTCATATTCACATATTTGTCCATCCCCACGTGCATCATGGTGGCCCAGCACGCGGCTATTAAACCGCCCGCTCTGCTACCTGTTCATAATAAATTGTAAATATAAAAAATACGTGCTAATATTATAATATGTGAGAAAATATATTTGTATAAAGCGCGGCGTTGAGTTGCGCCACTTAGCACGCAATGCCTCAATTCGGTGGAAAGTGGGGGACGAATTGTCTTAAAACTAGGTTCTCTCTGCCTACCCTGCTATATAGAAGCTATGTATGTATGTTTGTATATATTTGTTTCTGTTTGTCCTTCTTATATGATGCAAAGAAGCAATTTCATGTTATACTTTTTTGAGTAGATAATAAGGCTGTTGGAAAATGACATAAGCTATTTTATATCCCTGTAAAACATCTTATTTCAATGAAAAGGTCTATTATGATGCGAATTCTCATTCATCATGCAAGTAAAATCGCGGGTTGCAGTTATTACTAATTGTTACAATATATGAACATGTTACAAAAAAAAACTATCTAACGCATCTGACCATAAACGCTAATGGTTGTGGATTCAATGCCGCGTGAAGCGCGTTGTTAAGAAATCCAGTATGGAAACCTGTGTTCAACTTTGTGTGAACAATGGTTGAGAAAGAGTTTTTTTTTTAACTTCACGCTGTATCCCGCATATAGCGGGGTAGGCAGAGGGAACCAGAGAACTTAGTGTTAAGACACTCCATTCTCTTTCAACATTTACAACATTTAACATTGCTTGTTGAGGGGCGGAACTCAACGCCACGCTTTGCCTCGTTACCAAACCCAAGAAATGAAAATACTAAATTTTACATTTCCTGGAGTGGGAATCGAACCCACAACCTGTCGTGTTTACAGTCGAACGCTTGTGCCTCTGCGCCACGACAGATAAATAATTTAATTTAAAAATAACTTAAAAAACACACATCCTCACCGTTAACAGTAGGCGATCCATAAACGCCGCCGGGCCACTCCGTGCTCACCGTGTACTGCGCGTGGCGGAACTCCGCCTTGCGGTACACTATCACCGACGTGCCTTTTGGCGCGTACCCGTACTTAAACATACAGAAATATATATTAATATTGTATGAAATACTTAGGAGGTTAAGGTAAATAAAACGGTCATAAGGTTTTATAAATTATTTATATTTCACCGAAAAGAAAGAATACTCGAAGAGATCGCTTTTCGACTCGAAAGTTCTTACACGTAAAGAACACAGTATGAGCGGCGGCAACCATTTTATAGTTAAAGTCAAAAGACGTACTAATTATAAAAGATTGGTTTTTGTATAATAATCAATTGACTATCTATAAAACAACTTGATAATTTAACAAGTCAGTTGACCAACTATAAAATCAATTGATATCTATGTATAAATAACGAATACTTAACCATATACATAAATACAAGAGTGTATATGAAAGTTTTAAATTAAAAAGTCTTTTAAAATAATAAATATAAAAATTATAATAAATATACTACATAACATATGTATCGTCGTTACGCGTTACAAACGTCGCTGTTAATATTGCTTTTTCGATTTTGATGTAGTTTGATGTGGTAGTTCATAATAGTTATGCGATTTATTTAAAATTTAAAGAGTTTCAGTACTACATTATATTAGAACTCCAAATGGCGACTTTTACACGAGCTACGAAGATAGAAAAAACGTTTGCGTTACTAAGTGACTGACAGACAACGTAGAGGCGAAACTACTGGACATAGAAAAATGAAATTTAGCGTGTAAGTTCTTTCTTTTGCTTAAAAACGACAAAAATCAAGAGTGGTTGGAAGTTCCATTCCCACTCGGAGTAAATGATTTATTTAAATTATCTTCATATTCTCCTCTAGTAAGATAAAGCGCGGCGTTAAGTTCCACGCGTAATATACTCAATCTGTTGTCAACATAGAAGGCAGAGAGTAAAGACACTAAGTTCTCTGCTAAGCCAAAAAAAGACGGTAAAACTGCAAAAAAAGCACATATTTTTAAAATAAAATTTTAATACTCAAAACAAATCTTACCTTATGAGTATCCGCAGAAATACTAGAAACACCAGGCAATGAGAAGTCAAAAGGAGGTAGACTGTAACCGGCGCGGGGCATAAACGCCGTGATGAAACCGCCGAGACACGCGTCCACGTGCAACGGAACCCCGTACTCTAGTGCTATGTCGGATAAGGCGGCTATGTCGTCCATTGTGCCATAGGGGTAATTTGGGGCTGAGCCTACTATCTGGAACGGAAGAAATGACAATCGGCTTCAAATTATAATCTACTAAAAAGAATTATTTTTATGAATAACTCAAAAATTACAAATGAGAAGCACTAGCTATCATACAAAAAGAGAATCATCAAATTTGATTTACCCAGTAAAAAAGTAATACGGTATCACACATACATATATAAAAATGCAGTCGAAAAGAGAACATCTTCATTTTTTATGCTATGCTGTTGGCCCTGTTGGCCTCTACAGCGTTACGCGGATTTTGTGGGAGGCCGAGCTGGAAGACCAACCAAAATCGATACATCATTTGTAAATATCGGAACTTAACCTACTTTGTCGTATCAGAGCTATAAACGCGCCACGAAACCTTGAACTATGAACTACTAACTACTAAATGTTAACATAATTATTAAAAAATAACTTACCAAACATGTCCTCCTTCCAATAGCTCGTTTCACTGCCTCCAGATCCACAGTGAACGTGTCACTCGACACTGGGACGGTTTTAACAGAAATATTCAAATACTGTGCTGCCTTATCGAAAGCGGTGTGCGCGGTGGTGGGTAACACCATCTGCGGGTTACTTATACCTTTACTGTATGCTAAATCTCTGAATGCTTTGCACGCCATCATTATCGATTCAGTACCGCCTGTTGTCACCTGGTGGAAAATTTGTATGTTTAATAAAATTGTTTGTATTTTAACCTATTTAGAAAACGTATAACAATTTGAACGCAGCGGGACTCAAACCCGCGCCTCTTGGAAACCGTCCAAGCGCTCTAATCACTAAGCCATGCGTTCTATATCCGGCTGCGTCGAAATTGTAAAAAAATTTACGTACTTTTTCGTTTCCTAAGTATGTGATTAACACTTTAAACAAAAATGTTTGTATATTGTTTTTTAGTCTTTCAACTTCAAGCTCTTTTTAGATTAGACAGAGTGACGTTTCACTCTGTACTTTATGTCATCTTAATTTTAATCCTATTCTTCATGAAGCATAACATAAAAAATATTTTTGCAGTGTGACACTTTTTCAAACAGAAAAGGGTAGTTAAAGAAAATCTAATCACAAAATTAGGTTATGATTTCCTTTGGAATTTTCATTACATTTTGCGTGGCGGAGTTCAACACTGAATTTTGTCTTACCGAAATATTTTAAGCTTAATAATGTTTCCAAGTGGGGATCGAATCAACAACACACGACATTTACAGTCAAATAATAACCCACTGCGCCACAATGGCCTCTACGTATTATTAATATAACATATTAATAATAGCAGGATTCGAACCAACACCTCAAAGTCTTTAGCCAATGTCTCTCTGTCATGTCTGTCTGTCTGTTTGTCTTTATTCTCCTATCGTTCTTCATTAACTTAAACCATTTTGATTTATGGTTACTTTTTCCTATCTATTAAGAAATATTTTCTTTTCGAATACCATTACGTATACAACACAAATAGTTACAATGAAATAATTATAAGGAAACTAAGTTTTTCAATGATGAGACATATGAATGACTTGCGTTTTTATTTAACTCAAGGTCATAGAGACGACCTAATAAACAACATATAAAGATATGTTGTAACAAACAGATAGTGTTACATTTTTCTTTGGCAGCTTCACGGTTTATCCCGCAAAGCAGCCTAGTTAGAGAGAACCTGAAGACCTAGTGTCCAGACACTTCGTACTTCATTTTCCGCTTGAATTGGAAACTGAATAAGTGTTGAATGGCGGAGCTCAACGCCGCGCACTTCCCTGAGCGAATAAATGAATATAATTTCTCAAAATTTAGCGATTGCTTCACAAGAACAACGTAAACGATAATAGACTATAAATGTTATTATTTAAAATTCTTATTAATTTAATTTTGTATGTCATAAAATGGTAAGTACTTCTACATAAACATAATATATATATAGCATATAGCAGGGTAGGCAGAGGGAACCTGAGGACCTAGTGTTAAGGCACTCCATTCCCCACTTTCCGCCGAATTGAGGCATTGCGTGCTGAGTCGCGGAACACAACGCCGCTCTTTACCTTGTTACCAAACCCAGGAAATGAAAAATTCCATTTCCTGAAGTGGGAATCGAGCCCACAACCTGTCGTGTTTACAGTCGCTCGCTTGCGCCTCTGCGCCACACAGGCATTACAATGATAAAAGTAACCTTGACAATTTTAAAATTGTCTTACAGATACGTATTGTTCTAGATAACACGATATTTTCTTTACTTAGAAACATTGTTTAAATTTAAAATATTAAATTTTTCACATGAAATAAATAACAACACTGTTTCGCTTGTGAATGATGTGTTCTTTTTTAATAAGTAGTACGTGATTAAGTACAATAAAGTATGGGTTAGGTTTTTTTTTTTAATTTCACGCTGTAACCCGCATATAGCAGGGTAGGCAGAGGGAACCAGAGAACCTAGTGTTAAGACACTCCATTCTCTTTCAACAATTCCGTTCCCCACTTTCCGCCGAATTGAGGCATTGCGTGTTGAGTGGCGGAACTCAACGCCGCGCTTTGGGTTTGGTTTATGGGTTAGGTGTAAAGCAATATGAGAAGAGAAGAAAATTCTTAGCATTCCATGAGATCACTCTACCTAACTAAATTTGAAAAGAACCTACTAATGTCGCTTTAGAACATACAAGATATGAAGTAATGTTGGTTAGCACACCAACATCTTAGTCCTATCAGTGGAAATCTATATCTATGTGTTAATACGCGAAACAAAAACTTTGGACCGTTTTTTACGAAAATTACGCGGACAGAGGCATATGAAACTTGGCACTTATAGTTTATATAGCGAAGGAGTGCAGAATGATAATATCTTTTTAAAATAAGACATAAAAATATATAAAATTAATGAAATAAATGTTACACACACTACCAATGGTTTGACATTCCTGTTTATATAAAGTGATATATAAATTGCTACAGACAACGCGTTATTAACGCGTCAACGACACTAGTTTAATAAAAACAGCAGAACTATTTAATAATAAGTATATCAAATTTTTATCCGCATACTTAGAACTAAAAACATAAGGAAAACGTCTATAAAAATCAATCATAATCAATTGATCCAATCAATTCAAGGATCGTCACTTTCAACCGACAAAAATCCCATTATGCAGGGGCAGGATATGTGCATATAACTTAATTTACTAAGAACGACGAAAATGTCATTTTATTTTATTTTATTTTATTTTAGCTTCACGCTGTATTCCGCAAATAGCAGGGTAGGCAGAGAGAACCTGAGAACCTAGTGTTAAGACACTCCGTTCCCCGTTTTATTTTTTTAAAATGTACTTAGGAATAGATAAACGTTTCCAAGAGGTGCGGGTTCAAGTCCCACTACTTACAATTTTAATAAGTTTACAAAAAAGTTTTTATGAAAGTGTCACTACGCAATGCGTTATTAACGCATTTACGGGGACACTAGTATAAAAAACTACACTCACCGTGCCACAACACTCATCATCACCGTGGAACAGGTTAACAGTCATCCTAACGATCTCCGCCTCCATTTTGTTAACACCGGGGAATACGTCCGCATGTAGCGGGTTCGTATACGCTGTTAGGGAATATGCATCGCACGCTACTTTGCTTATGTCCTCGTTCACGTGGTATACAGCACCTGATACGTTACCGCCCTTCCAATCGTAGGAACCTGTTGGGTTGTATGAAAATTTTTAATTAAATAAGAACGCCTGTCGTGGCGCAGAGGCACAAGCCGGCGACTGTAAACGCGACAGGTTGTGAGTTCGATTCCCACGCCAGGAAATGTAAAATTCTGTATTTTCATTTCTTGGGTTTGGTAACAAGGCAAAGTGCGACGTTGAGTTCCGCCACTCAACACGCAATGCCTCAATTTGGTGGAAAGTGGGGAACGGAATTGTTGTAAGAGAACGGAGTGTCTTAACACTAGGTCCTCTGGTTTCCTCTGCCTACCCTGCTATAAGCGGGTTAGAGCGTGAAGTTAAAAAAAATAATAAGAAATCATATATAAAGAATAAATTTCAATAAATACGTTAGAAAGCAAGATTATTACGAATAACTCAAAAATTACTCGTGGTGGTCCAATGTGGTCCCTTTTAAGTATAGTTAAGATGTACTTAACTATACTTAAATGGAACCATATCAGAAGCATTTGCTATCAAATAACAAAGAGAATCATCGAAATTAATGGACCCAGTAAAAAGTTATACAGTAACAGGTTAAAAAATTAATTTTTTTTTAGGTTTTTGTCTTTTTTCCTCCATAGCAGAGTAGTCAAAGAGAACGTAGTGTAAAAGCCATTGTTTATGGATTCGATTGCCGTTCGAGGGAATGACTGTATTTAAATTATTTTTATTTACCCGCTCTGGTAAGTCAAATCACGGCGTTCAGTTCCACCAACACGTAATATCTCGATTTTAGGTGGGTGGATAGTGGAGAACAACGTGTCTTCTAACTACCCTACTGTGCGGAAAGAAGCAAGAACTTTTATATTAAGATGATTCTTCAAGATTTTCTTCTTTTCTGATTCATATAGCCCAAAATGTTTGACACTTTCGACATAATAAAACATGTTCCTAAGAAAGTAGGCGTACTTAGACCCCTATCTCACCTACATTTATAGTGATACATCTACTTTCAAGGGAACACATTTTATTGTGCTAAAAGTGCAGAAAATTTTGGGCCATTTGAATCAGGTGAAGAATGAGACCTTGAAGTAATACCCATTAATCAAATGTAGTAAAAACCAAGTCATACGATTATCAACACATGGTCAACATTCTAGTTATATGAGGAAATATTATACTAAGATTCTAAAAACGTATGTGGTCTATATGGTGTTAACCACAATTGATGTTATTTCCATTAGCAAAACTAGTTCCAGTATGAAAATATAAATTGTTAAATTTAAGTTACGAGTTTTTATCTAATACCTAAAAAATCAAAATATTCTTTATTTAAGTAGGCTATTACAAGCACTTTCGAAATGTCAATTTACAAAGGTGTCAGTCGTGTCAGTCCTAACGGCAGCTACCACCGGCTCGGAAGGCAGTTCTGCTGAGAAGAGCCGGCAAGAAACTCAACAGTTGCTCTTTTCAAATAAAATTTTTACAATAAATATACAACCATGATGAGTCTCTCGGGTGAGCGTCAACAGCATTTAATTCCACACATTGACATCATTATAGTATTCTTGGACAGAAGAAGAGATACATGCGTATACCTAATATATCAATTTAATTTTAAAGCAGTCCTGTAAAAATCTTCCTACAGAGATGCTAACAACAAAAATAGTAACTAGCGTGTAAAAATTTCTTGTGATAAGAATGTATGGCTCAATTTTCTTGGACGGTTTCCATAAGGCACGGGTACGAGTGCTGCTACTTTTTTTAAATGTTAAATTATTATGAAGCCTGTCGTGGCGCAGAGGCATAAGCGTGCGACTGTAAGCGTGACAGGTTGTAGGTTCGATTTCCACTCCAGGAAATGAAAATATTAAATAATATTAGTATTTTCATTTCCTCGCATTGGTAACGAGGCAAGGCGCGGCGTTGAGTTCCGCCACTCAGCAAAGCCTCAATTTCGGCGGAAAATGGGGAAAGGAAATGTTAAAAGAGAACGGAGTATCTTACACTAGGTTCTCTAGTTCCTTCTGCCTAATCTGCTATGTGCGGGATACAGCGTGAAGCTAAAAAAAGAAAAAATACATATTTGCAGCCGAAGCTTTCAAAGTATTAAAAAATTATTACCCAAAGAGAGATGACGTTTGACCTCCTCAGCCACTTGTTCCGCAGTCAACCCCTCCGCCGGTAGTTCCCTATACACGGTCATACCCGCTAACCGTTTAGTTACATCTTTTTTAAAGTCTCTTTTTATTTCAGACATTTTTTCTTCTATTTTACGCCGAACTATCGGCACTTGGCGGAGCCATCTGAAGAACTCTTTGCGTAGTCGTACTGTGACACCTGGGAAAAATATTAATCAGTTAAAAATATTTTTTGTTATATAGAGAAATGATTAATAATCATCATAAAATTAGGTTTCTTCTTATATTTATTACAGTTATTTTTAAAAAGAAGCGCGGCGTTGAGTTCCGCCACTCGACACGCAATGCCTCAATTCGGCGGAAAGTGGGGAACGGAATTGTTGAAAGAGAATTGAGTGTCTTAACACTAGGTTCTCTGGTTCCCTCTGCCTACCTCGCTACATACGGGATACAGGGTGAAGTTGAAAAAAAAAATTATGCATTTAAAATAACTTTACCAATTACAGTTCATTTTTTTATATTTCCGTAGGGGAACAAAGCGGATTCAGTTCAATCGTTAACGAAACATTCAAAATGGTGGCAATTGTAAAATGTACTATATATTAATTCTTAATTTAGAAACATCTGTATGAGATAGAATTTCCTCATATTATTCATACAAAATTAATTTATACCTATTTAGTCTTTCCTGTATATTACTAATAATGACATCATATTTTGAAATATAAAAATTAATATATTATGTCGTGGTACAGAGGCGACGCGCGACTGTAAACGCGACAGGTTGTGGATTCGATTTCCACACCAGAAAATGAAAATATTAAATAATATTTAGTATTTTCATTTCCTCCCTCTGGTAACAAGGCAAAGCGCGGCGTTGAGTTCTGACACTCAGCACGCAATGCTTTAATTCGGTGGATAGTAGGCAACGGAAATGTTAAAAAGAGAACGAAGTGTCTTAACACTAGGATTTCAGGTTCCCTCTGCCTACCCTGATACGTGCGGAATATAGAGTGAAGCTAAAATAAAATATATATTATGCCTTTGACTTTACTATTAAAAATATAAAATTTCATCATGATAGTCTAAGTAGTATAGGTGCGGTGTAAAAGCGTAACAAACAAACAAACACACTTTCGTACTTATAATATTAAGTATAACAATTTGTTATTAGATAAAGTAAACACACAATATGAATGATATCCTCTAAATAAAGAAATTATCACATTTACTGTGCACAAATATTTTAATTGATAATTTCTTATTGTAACAATAAACATGGTGTTTATAAAAGATAGAAGCTATCGCCCAGAACTTTGTTTGTTGACACTAATCCAATTATTTTTATACTAATCTCTATAAATTTAGTATTAAAACGTAAAATCACGTATTACCCTATAGAGTAATATGTGTTTTACGAAATTCTAACGAGGATATTATATAATAATATCATCGTTAGAATTTCGGCTTTAGTGCTTTTCCCTACTCTTTGTAAGCATCTATTACATGTAAGTTTCTCCTTTCTACACAAAGTAATCCCGACTATGATTGTTATGTAAGCTTCTTGAAGAGTGTAGGGGGGCACTAAAGAGAGAATTTCGCGAAAATTCCAACGAAAACGAGAAAACAGTATTTTAGGTATTATAGAAAAGATATTTTAGGTTTGAGGCCTATCGTGGCGCAGAAGCACAATCGTGTAAGGTTCTGGGTTCGATTCATAAGCCAAGAAATAAAACTATTAAATATTTATAATAACGAAAATTTAATATTTTGATTTCCTCACTCTGGTAGGTAAAGCACAAGGTAAAGAGCAGCGTTGAGTTCCGTCAATCAGCATACAATGCTTCAAAACATGAGGCTTTCTGTTTTATAGTCAAACACAAACAAAGTCGCGAGATACAGCTAGTCATATCATAAAAATGGTAAAAAAATTGCTAAAACACATACATAGCATTAAATTACATGTTTCATGCATGTAATGTTGCACTTTGTACTGCAAGTAATTGTTATTAGCATTTATGGTATGATATGTATGAGTACAATGTAAATGGGTGCAAGGTTGATTTTATCTGTGTATTGGTTTTAATTCTTACTAATTAGTCTCAATTTAACTATTCCTAAAGAATTTTTTGTGTCCTGTCGTGGCACAGAGGCACAAGCATGCGACTGTAAACGCGACAGGTTGTGGGTTCGATTCCCACTCCAGGAAATGGAATTTTTGTTTTCGTGGGTTTGTTAACAAGGCAGGCGCGGCGTTGAGTTTCGCCACTCAGCTCGCAATGCCTCAATTCGGCAGACAGTGGAGAACAGAGTGTCTTAACACTAAGGACACCTACCCTGCTATATGCGGGATACAGCGTGAAGTTATGTACGTATGTATGCATAACAATATAGTGAGAGAGAACGGTGTCAAGACACTTTGTTCTAAATTTTTCATTCAAAATCTAGACATTGCATATTAAGTGCCAAGCATCAATGCCGGACTCAAGAGAAAGAAAAAAAAACAATTTGAATATAATCATAGCACATCCTATTTTTTAATATTCATAAGTATTAATACCATTATCAATATAATTTTTACAAAAGCTCATTCAAATATTTGATTTTTAAACAGATTTACTGATACTAATAAGTGTCGCATAATAATAATCAAGTGTATCTCAACCTTGACTGTTTTAGTAAGTTTTACGATTAAATTACAATTGTCAATGAAGATGGCAGTATTATATTATATATATAAAAGTATATTTTAATTATATTTAAACATTAAATTCTTCTAGTTTCTGAAATAAATTAAAGTTATGCCTGTCGTGGCGCAGAGGCACAAGCGTGCGATTGTAAACGAGTCAGGTTGTGGGCTCTATTCCGACTCCAGGAAATGTAAAATTTAGTATTTTCATTTCTTGAGTTTGGTAACAAGGCACGTCTGCCTCTGCCTGCCTCTCAACACACAATGTCTCAATTTGACAGAAAGTGGGGAACGGAAATGTTGAAAGAGAACGGAGTGTGTTAACATTAGGTTCTCTGGTTCCCTCTGCCTACCCCGCTATATGCGGGATACAGCGTAAAGTTAAAAAAAAAAGTTTTTTAATAATGTATAGAAATAAACTTACTCTCTCTAGCATTATATAGACTGTGAGCCCAAACTAAAGCTAGCACAGAAGAGGCAGTCATGGTGACAATCTGCCATGGCTCCTTCCCCTCAAAGAATTTGTTCACTGCTTTTAGAGGCTGGGGACGTTCACTCATATCTACAGCAAAATAGTAACTTAATATTATTATGAATTCTTAAGTACTTATTTAAATTATGTTTTTCTTTTTATAGTTTTTATAGTAAAATAAAAAATATTTATTTGTAAGCATTATAAAATTATTTTGATACTAAATTTGCTTTCATTTTATTTACATTACAACAAAGTAAATATTATCTTAGCAAATATTATGTATCTCGAAGTAAATTAGCAATTTGCATGTAATTGGTTTCAATTTTAAATGAATACACAAATAACAAATTTGGAAGGACAAATAATATATGCTTATACTCACTTGCACACTATTTTAATATAAAATTTTAAATATATTAAAGATTTTATCACAACTATTAGTTTTTTCTAATTCCCGATCAATTATATTACAAACATAACACTATCAATAATAATCTCACGATTATCTTCACAAATATGTTCAGTACATTGAGTCCATTCTCTTATTATTATTATTTTTCTTACGTAGTAATTAAAACAATGGAATTAGCGAATCGGGTGTACTAACTACAAACGTCAAGTGATAAGAGTAAATTTATTCAACCATAGACTATAGACTTGAGCATAGATCAATGATATTTTTTATTTTTTAATCCCTTCTTTGTTAATCCCTTTTGTAAATTTTAAAATTATGAAAAGTACAAGTGTAATTATATTCTTAATTTAAAATTCTATTGTAAATAAATAAAACACACTCTTGTTGAGTTGAATTTAATAAAAATATGATTTTTTATTGAAAATCCCATTAGAAGTTTTTAAATTGTTAAGCTTGTGATGGTTCCTTTATTCTTGAAAGAATACAAATATTATATCCCTTTTAATCCGATAGGACATTTCTCTCTTTTATGTAAATATACGCTTGACCTAGTTCATTATATCTAAAATTAAATATATTTATTTTTAAGTTTGACAATGACAATTCATGGTATGTTGTGTGTTTTGCTTTTTGACGTCGATAGTTGAATGTATAGTTGAGTATATAGGTGCGATCATTTGTTGCTAAAACATATTTTTAAGAAACAGAGTTTATATTGTTATAAACATTATATAAATAGTGGACTACACTTTCAATTCAATTAATTAATCCAAGCACAATGGCCGAGTCCTCAAAAGACAACGAAAATCCTTTAAACATCGATGGAAGTAATTTTAATTCAGAAATGTACTTTGATTGTCTTCTAAAATGTGCTACACTTCGACAAGTGATGGACAAGGAAGCCGAAGTCGTTACACAAAGCCAATATTTACAATCTGAAATGCAAACTCTAGTTTACGAAAATTATAATAAATTTATATCAGCAACGGAAACAGTGCGGAAAATGCGCTCTGATTTTCAAATCATGCAAGAAGAAATGAATAAACTTAGTGAAAATATTAATAATATTACTACATTTAGTTCTAAAATATCAGATAATCTCAAAGATAGTGGAAATACTGTAAATAGATTGTGTAGCACTCGGCAACTGCTAGACAAATTGCAATTTGTTTTTCTATTGCCCTCTCAATTAAATAAAGCTGTACAAGAAAATAGATATGTTGATGCAGTCAACGACTACACACATGCTCAAAGAGTTTTACAAAAATATGGAAACCAGCCATCTTTTCAGAGTATTCAAACTGAATGTTCAGAAATTATATGTGATTTGAAAAAAACTTTACATGAAAGAATTCTCAACCCAGATACCTCTGCCTCAGAATTAGCTGAAAGTGTGGGTTTATTGCGACAATTACAGGAAACTGATTCCTCTTTACAGGAGATATTTTTGACATGTGCTGAGGGTCGGTTGGATCAACATTTGAAAAATTTAAGTTCTATTGTGGATAGTTCAGATATATTGGAATGGGTAGAAAAATGTAACAACACTTTGTTAGCTGACTTAGGTATTGTTATTTCTTGCTACCATGACATATTTCAAGATAAAGAAAATGTCAACCTTCCAGAGTTTGCTGACAAAGTCATGTCACAAGTATTTCATCTTTTTGAAGAAGTTGTCAAAAAACCTGAGAATATTGGAACAGAAATTTTGATAAGGGGATTAGATAAGTTCTTTAGAAAATTGCAAGCTATGTCTGAAATAATCTCAAGTGATTCTGTTTCCAATAAAGCTCTAGATGTTGTAATACAATGTATAAACCACAAGGCCACTGTGCAATATCAATCTATACAAGCACAATTTAAGGAAAATTTAATGAGGGTAAGACAGTCTCTGGCCAGTAAAGGAACAGAGAGTGTTGATCTCAAGGACATTTTAAACTCATTACAAATTCAACTCCTGCAAAAAGTACAAGCTTCTCTATTAGATTTAATGGCATTCCTCCAAAGTAAACTTTCTTTTGGGCTTAAAGAGTGGTGTGGAAAGGCCGTGGCCGATGCATGTTGGACAGTGATCTCAGAAACTTTGATCAATTTGTCAGACATGGTTAAAAACTTAGCATCTTTGCAAACATCTAATAACATTCCTTTTGAATTACTGCTTATATTAGCAAAACTATGTCTCGAAATGCAAGAGAGTGGAGTGACCACATTACATAATCACTTATTAAAATTGCTAGAAGAATCTGCACCAGGGTTGACCATGGAGAAGAAGGACACTAACATTATTATGGTCCATTTATCTACTGCTGCCCAAACTGCTTTAGATTCCGAAGTGGTATTTACAGGGCAGACTGCAGCTCAAATGTTAAGAGTGTCTGTTCTTGCCAGAGATTGGTTAAGAGCGCCAGAGCCGAGAGGCCCGAGGGCAGTGTGCAGAAGGGTAGTGGAAACTCTCGCTAGTGCAGACAGTGCGGCTTCACAGTTATTCCCTACTAGTATAAAACCGTCCAGCGATTCAAGCAGGCGTACTATCTGGTCTCGAGCCCCATCTTCTTTCTCACCAATTAACAGGATATTCTCGGAAAGAATTGAGGTTTTCAGTCCGGCTGGTGCGGACAGGGCGGCTTTATCAAATGGCGCTTTAAAAGTAGCTTTAAAAGCCCTAGTAGAATGCGTAAGATTACGCACATTTAGTCGTCATGGCTTACAACAATTGCAAGTTGATGTGCATTTTCTTCAGCAGAGGTTGTCGTGTATGGGAAATGATGAGAGATTATTAAATGCGTTGTTGGAGGACGCGCTCGCGTCCGCTCAGATACGATGTGTCGATCCACAGCTAATGGAGCCCAGTATTGTAGATATTATTTGTGAAAGAGGTTAGGTTGTTTGTGATAAAAATGGACTTTATAGCCTAAGTCTTTTTACATTTCATACGATGTTATAAAGAAACTATTTATATTATGTAAAACTACTATTTTATTTAGAGCCCATAATGGCTTGTGTACATATGGTTGTTCGACACTCGCTATTGGAAATGATTAAATTTATTTTCCATTCTCTACTCTGGCGAGACAAAGCCTTACGTTCCGTCGCTTAACAATGTCTGAAATCTAGACGGAAAGTCGAAAACGGAGTGTCCTTGACACTAGGATATCTAAGAAATTCTAATCTGGACTCATTTTTTAATTTATTAAACGGTGGAGTTTCACTTTGTCCAAGGTTGCATCAGTAATAATAGTCAAAAAGGGTCAATCTGTATTAACATCTTATTAAATAAGATTTTTTTTGTAACTAGTTTCTCTTTTAATGTCTTTTAAATGTAAAAATATTTTGTTTTGCTCCCTTCCATAGTGTCCCCGGTGACGCGTTAACAACGCGTGGTCTTTAGGAATGTATGTATGTATGTCATTTTATATAAACATGAATGTCAAACCATGGTAGTGTGTGTAACATTTATTTTATTAATGTAATGTACTCTTATGCATTAATTTTAAAAAATATCATTCTGCACTCTTTCGTTATATAAACTAAACGTATGCCAAGTTTTATGCTCCTCCAAAAAAAAGTAAAAAGGGATCAAAAGTTTTTGCTTCACGTATTTATATATACTATAATATTGTTATAACACAATGTAATAATAAAAACAACCCATAGATGTAATTATTTATTGTCAAAACTTACTACAAATTATATCTCTTACAACATACAAAACACAGAATATTTTATTAATAAAACACCATTTAACTATGAAACTTTAAAGTAAACAGCACATTTTATGACATTATAACCCATCAATGAAAATTGCATATTAAAAATAAACGTATGGTCTACATATATATAAAATCTATGTTAAATGCTTAATCATTTTAAGGGACACTACTCTTTATTCTAAAAAAAATTGTTAGTCACGAGAGCAGAATAAACATCAATTAAAATTAAAAACAGTATATATTACCATTAGAAACAATTATTCATGTTGGTCGTTCACAAAATGAAGTGTTAAGAGTTGCTAATGTGGTCATATCCTATTCAACATGTTTATATTTGGAATCCCAAAATACAACTTTGTTATAATCTACTTTATATAATAAAATCTTCCAAATGTAGGGTTTTACATATGTAACATGAATTTAGATCTCCACTATCCTAATACTACAAGCGTTCGAGAACTTTCTGGAGGGAAGCTCCTTCATTTGCTATAGCAAATTCACAATCCCTCCAAAAAACAACAAAGCATATCTCTTAAGCTCATGTTATCTCAACTTATCGATACATCACAAATATACAAAACGAAACTTCCGATATGTCTATTTTATGTGCAAAATTTTACCCTGGATTTTAATAATCGTCCCAATACTTTATTTATTTTTAATTTTAAGATAAATTTGTTCTTTTATTATAAAAACATTACATTTTTGAATAGTGGGCAAATCTCAATCATTTATTGTTTCAGGACTAACAACTCTTATTTATTTAACCTGTCATTGATTGCTCTACATTACTTTTAATGAGATTGTGCTTTAAAACTAACATCAAAGCCAGTGTTGCCTGCTAAACGACAATTCCCAAAATACATACAAGAAATTTTCAAATTTTTCCCACAACACTTTACCAACACCCAATTGTTAATAAATTTTCCAAAATTTGGTTAAGTACAATCGGAAGCCAATTTTTATCACATTTTTTATTAACAACACATGGCAACACTAGCCAGAAACTTATTTATTAAAAATGCAGAGATCTAATCGAGAAAGTAAATGAAATTATAGTTGAAAGTAAAATTAGCACTAGCCTTGCTTGTTAGAAGGCCTTAATGGTAACAAAGTGAATTCGACTTCGAAATGGTAGTCTCAGAGTATAACCATTAATTAATATATTTTCTAATAAAACAGACATCTTATTTTAAAATACTACAAATATCAGATGTTACTAAATACGTCAAAGGCCGATGATGATGTATATTTTTTTTTTTTATAAAAAAAAAGTGTAAATCAGTATACACATAAAAGTTTTAACATTTTATGAATATACAACAATTTGATTTTTTTTGGTATACAAATTCAAAAGTTATATTATAAAATATTTTAAATATACTCCATTTAAAAAACACTAAATAATTGTTAAAATTAAATATTTCAGTAAGAAATAATTAATTTCAATCAAAAAATTAGTGGCCATTTTGTTTGTGCAGCATCTTAAAATACAACAGTTAAATCAAAGCTGCACTCCATCGTGAAAGTAAAGGGGATGTTATACTTAAACTAATAATATATATAAATACTCTTTCACATACATATATCTATATCTAGAACAAATTGACAAAATATATACCTTTATAGATTCTTAAGTCTGCAAATTTACATATAGACACCAATATAGACTTAGGGATTTATTATGATACTATAGGGGAATCCCCTGAAGACAGTTTTCATTTATAAATATTCTAAGGTTCTTCCCCTAGCTATATCTATGTAAACTAACGTTCCAAATCACGTCATAAATAATCTTTTTGGTGTATTAAACATGCCGAAATAGGAAAAATATGTATATTTATTAAACAATGGTCCGTTTGTTACATCATTGTGAGCGCTTGTGATGCGTGATTTCATCTACATACTAGCGTCCCCTATTCTACTCTATGCTTTCGTACAATATTCAGAAATCCCACAAGCGTAGTCGGTATATCCTAGTTAGGCACTATAGAAATCACTTCACTTTATTCACTGTTTCGCTATCCGGCGGCAACAGGTTCAAAACCCGCCCACCTAAAAAACCTTAACAATCCGAGTGAGTGTTTGCGTGCCGCGACTCACCCAACTACGCCAACAAGTCCTACTCAGTCAACACTTACCATATTACTTTTTTAACTTATCCATAATCTTCCTCATCTTCTCCGGCACGGGGACTCCCCGGTGGGTGGAGCTTCTCAGTTTCTTGCCGACGAACTCAACATTTTGGGCATCACTAGCACTTTTCTCATTGTTACTCGCACTAGATTTCCTGAGGGGGGCTTTATTCGAGGTAACGTTAGTTTTGAGCTTTTTGCTTTCCACGTTAGTGGCAGGTTTGGGGGGTTTGCCCCTCGGGGGGTCAGCCCGCGGGGGCGGGGGCGGAGGAGGCGGCGGGGAGCGCCTCCGTCGTATTCGCGGGGGGGTGTGCGCGAGCGTGGTGTGTCGCGAGAGCAGCGCCGCGCTACTAAATAGTTGTCCACAGTCACATCTGTGTTCGATGTCTGTTGTGCCTGGAAGTTTTTAATGATGTCATTTGTCAATATGGTTTAAGCTATTTTTTATTAGGGGTTTGGTTTTTAATTTCTTATAATAAAAGGAATGGGGTATAACTAGGTTTTCTTACTGGCGTTTGCAAAATGCCATAATTTTAGTTTTTGCGTTCCCTAGAGTATATTTAACTAGGAGTAAATACGCATACGAAAAATTTAAATTATCCAAGATTTAAAATTTTTAAAGAAATTTGATGATCTTACTTTAATAATTACATAAGCAGTACTTACGCTTTTTGGTCTTATTCGTGGGCGTCGCTAATTTGTGCTTCCCTAATGACTTTCTCTTTGCTATACCACTGAGTGATTTCCGCTTAGCAGACAATGTCTTCTTAATTTTCTTCTCTACATTTGGCGTCTCGTCCTTGCCTTGTTTTGGGAAAGAATATTTGACGTCACTATCGTCGGAGTCTGTCGACGATACTGGTTTCTCTGCGGCCATCTTTAACTTCTTCTCTACAGCGAGGGAATTAATCGGCCTGGCTTCGACTGCCTTCACCTTTAAACGCGGTATTTTTGGTGGATGTTGTAATGAAATTCTTCGCTTCATTAAATCTTTTGAATTTGGTCTTTCTATTTGAAGAGAATTTCTCTTCTTTGCATTCACTTTCATAAATAGTTTACTTTCTGCACTTTCCTCTTCTTTAAAGTTCGGATTGAGCATGTATCGGATTTCGTCTTCATCGGTGGATTCCAAATGTGTCGCCTCGTCGACTACAGGAAGAGGAACGTTAATAGACTTTTGTCGTTTAGTAACAGTTGCACTACTTTTTTCTTTAGATGGTGTTCTCTTTTTGGGTGCGGGGCTATCAGGAATAGTAATTATATCTTTTATTTCTTCCACTTTTTTAATTTTAATCGGCGTCTCAGAATCATCAATATCAGTTTTATTCTTTTCAGTTTCAGGACTGCTTCTTTTCTCTGGCTTTACTTCCTTTTCACTAGATTTCCTCTCTGTATAACTGTGTTTCCTTTCTAATTTAATGGTATTTACTTTTTCTTCATCGATTATAACCTCTGGTGTCTTTTCCTTTTCTTTTATTTCCACAATTTCAGGTTCTATTTCCACAATGTCAGGGACATTTACCTCCTCACTTGGTTTTTTAGGTTCCTCTTCTTGTGTTTCATTCGACATAGGCTCTTCTGTACCCGTTGTTTCTTCATTTTCAGTTTGCTTGGCCGCTTGTTTAGCTGCGGATTGTTTCTTTTTTCTTAAACAAAAGACAGTGTGCTTGTTCAAAGAATGTTCATTAGGGAACACCATGTAGCAAAGGGAACACTCGTGAATGATATCTTTTGTTGACAGTGAACTCTTCACGCTCTTATCGTCCGATTTTTCAGAACTAGTTTCTAGATGTTGATCTTTATGTTCTAAATACTCTTGTAGCTTTTTAAAGATTTTCTTGCACTTGTCACAGTTATATGTGACTGGTTTGTTAGAAACTTCAGTCGAACTTTGTGTATTAGAACCTTTCTTATTGATACTATCATGTGTCCCTCTGTGCTCTACGAGATGGTGTAATTTTCTAAATGATTTGTCGCAGGGCTCACATCGGAAACCAGCACTGGCATCGTCAGTTTGTTTCGACTCAGATAAAGTTTTCAATGGTTTGCTATCGCGTTGTTCAGAAGAACTTTTTCTCAACGTCCTGCTACTCATTGTAGTTGGATTATGTATAATTCTATGCTGAACCAAATGGTGAAGTTTACGGAATTCTTTTTTACAAATTTCGCAACTAAAAACAGATCTACTTGTTGCCTGTTCTTCACTTTCCGGATTCTTAATCTCTTTTTTGTGCTGTATTTTGTGATTCACCAAGTATGATAACTGTCTAAATGTTTTTCCACAAAATTCACAAGTGAGATTATTAGTTCTGCTAAAGTGACTCTTTGCTTTTGTTATAGGTTTCTTAGATTCTGGAATTTTAGATTTTTGTGAATTCTTTTCTATTCTTTCTTTCAATGGTGTATCATCGATTATTATGACGTCTTCGTTATCATTTATAGACTTGGAAATTTTGTAATTTGACTTGCAGCGTCTGATTTTTTCTTCTTCGTCATCCGTTGAATCTGTATCACTACTATCTATGGATTTAATTTCAGAGTCACGTGAATCACCTCGTCTGTACCTTCTCGGACTTCTCTTATCAGAGTCAGATCTATTGGGAGACGGACCAGTGCAATGTTTGACGTGTTTAAACACTACATTTTCTGACCTAAATAATTTTGTACAAATTGGACATACAATGTTTTCATTAATTTTGCCCATTGTCCAATTTTCTTTTACAATCTCTCCATCACTGCTTTCATCGGAATCTGTATAATTCTCTATCTGTCTCTTTGGAGGTTTAGCATCTATCAAGCGGGGCTTTTTCTGCGGACTAGGAAGTTTGTTTCCCTCAGGTCCGGGTTCAGGCAAAGGATACTTCCTTGGGCGACCTCTACCTCGCTTCACCGGCGTAGTAACTGGGCTATCTGTTGACTGAACGCTTGATAAAGTGTTGTTTTGTTCAGATTGATTTTCAATCAATTCAGCCGCCTTGACTAAATTATCTAACGCAGATATAGCACTTGTATGATTTGTATACGTTTCGCTGACAACCTCAGGTTCTTTGACAGTCGTTTTAACTGTTTCTTGAGGATTTGGGGCTTTATTTTCGATAATATTGCGATTCAGCAAATAAGTTTTCTTTGGCAAAAGACTTTTAGTAGTTTTTTCACCCTTGTCTTCTAGTTTACGTTTCTTTTTAGGAGATGTTTCAATACCTAAGTCGCTAGGTTCAATTAACTCTAATTCAGGCTCCTCAACCGGTGTCAAAACTTGCTTTCTCTGATGTTTACTTTTCATTTTCGTTTCATCTGTCTTGAGTTCTAAGTTAGATTCTACAACGTCAGAATCCAGAGATTCAGAAGTGCTATTCACTATATCAGATACAGGTGAAACTTTTTTGGATGGTGATAATTCTTGGCCTTGCACATTTAGCTGTACAGCGGGGAATTCCATATTAGAATCCATGTAAACCACTTTAACTGGTTTATCTTCTATCATTGGAATGGGGGATTCTAAATGTTTTTTGGCAGTCAAAGCAGACTGGTACGCTATTTGAACTTTAGACTGATAATTTTTATTGAGTGTATCTTCGTCATTGCCATGTTTTACGTGCGTGGGTATTTTACTCATTTGATTGTGCCTCATAGCGATTTGTTGTTTATTAGTAGATTTTGCTTTGGATTCTGCAAGCATCATTTCGTTCCTAGATAATTTTTTGATTGGCGGTTCCTTTTCCACTACCGTTTGTATAACATTATGAGGCTCTTTTCCATCAAAGTTAACTGTCAAACGATTTTCATAAGTAATAGAATTACGCCTAGCAAATTTGTCAAAATCTTTTTCTGTAATTATAGCTTCTTTTCTTATTTCGAGGCCTTTTTCTTTATCAGATAACAAACACATTAAATTGGGGCAGTTGGCGTCTATATCTCCTGTGATTGGTTCATGTTCTATAATTTCTTCGTCTGAAGGTTCTTCTAAAACGTTTTCTTTAACAATAGGTTGATCTTTGTTTTTGAATGGTACTAAACTAGGTATTTTGCTATTTTTATTATTTTTGATATCATTTTTACAGTGTTTTGTATTGTCAATGTTGAGTGGTTGAGTTTCAGAAGAATTTGTTTTGTCATCAATTAAAATACCATGCAATTCGCTCATTTTCATTTCAATGTCATCTATCATTACTTGATCTTTTTGTGTATCAGATGTGGATGATTTTTCTGTTGTTGTTTCTGATGCCTTCCCAAAAGACGGTCTATTGTTGATAATACCTTCAATAGTCATATCAATTAAATGTTGATTATTAATTTCTTTATATTGGTCAATACTTTCTTTAGATACTGACACACGAGATGGTTTGTCATCCTTTTGTACTTTTTTAGATAAAACTGGTTTCGGTTTCATCAATGGTTGTTGTGCTTTTACAGATGAAGCTTTCGCTTCTTGTATATTCGTTGAATCACTATCATTTTTATTTAAAAATGCTGTAGATTCTTTCTTAGTGCTTATCTTAGACATTGCTCCAAAGTCACTCTTTGTATTTACATTGGACGTTTGTCTTTGACTATAAATACTCTTTAAAACATCTCTTCTATTTAAATCATTTGGTTGCTTTAATTGCTTGTTAGTATTAGTCGATGGTACTTTAGTTTCCTTTATTTTATTTAAAAACTCCTGCCTATTAGCCTCTGTCCATTTTCCAAAAGGAACAGCACTATTATTATTTATGTTTGATTTTGGAATAGCCTTTTTCGGAACTTCAATATTTTTTTCGGCTTTAGGTTTATCTACTAATGCTTTTACACCTATGTTTTGCTTATTAATACTTTTACATTCTGTAACATTGGAGTCTTTTCTTACTAAAGATTCCATATTACCTTGAACTTTATCATTATTTACTAAATTTTCTGGAAGCATATTTTTATTTTCTTGTGTTAAATTATTTGAATTTGGTGTTTCTACTGTGATATCACGAATTTCTTTTTGATTATTAACTTTATTATTTTTATCACTTTCAGCATCTGATTTCTTGACTTCAGGTTCGGATTTTTTGATTACAGGATCAGACTTTTTAATTTCCACTTCAGATTTTTTAATGTCAGAACCCGAATTTTCGACTTCTAAATTAGATCTTTTAACTTCAGATTCAGACTTGCTAGTTTCATCCGACACCTCAGACGTTGCCTTCATTTCTGTATTTAATTGACTGTGTTTAGTACATTCCGTATCATTTTTAGGATCAACTGACTGTTTTTGTAAACCAACTTTACAAATGTCCTCCATTGAAGGTAGCACCGAGGCAACATTATTGGCAACTGTAGAATCTACGTTCATTATTTCAATTTTATCATTACTTTCACTGTTTGGAATGTTTATTATATTTTCATTGCCAGACTTGTCCTCTTTAGGCATAAGGCATTTATCTTTAAAATTTTCATTAGGATTTTCAGTTTTTAGTATACTATCTACAGTATCTTTAGCAATTTCCTTTTTATCATCTAAATCATCTGCTGGACTCTCATTTTCAACTAAGCTTTCCGTAATGTTTATAACTTCATCATCTATAACCAAATTAGATTCTTCAATAGAGTTTCTTAGTGATGTGTCTTCATCAGATATATCAATCACTTCGCAATCTTGCAATATGACTTCTTTACTTTTATCTGCTGAAATTTCTTTTAACTTTTCTTCTTCATCTTTTTCACTCTCCACAATTACAATTTCATCCTTTGGCGATGTGTTCTCTATTTCTATTATTTTTTCATTTATATTTTGATCAATTATCTCAGTTATTTTAATTTTATTGGAGTTTTCAACATGACTTTTTTCATCTACAATAATAACATCTTGTTTATCATTAACATCATCTATTGATTTTTCAGAATTAGTATTTAGGTCGATTTTATCATTTAGTTTTACATCTTGACCAGTTATAGCATCGTCAACATCATTTTTAGGACTTTTTAATTTCTCAGTTGAAACAACCTCCAAATTTTCTTCTTGAATATTTTTTATTTCTCCTTGAGATAAAACAGGGTCCTGCTCCATTTTATCTTTAACTTCAATAGTTTCTTGACTATTGACAATATCTTCATTAACAGCCTTCTTATCAGTTTCATTACTCACATCAATTCCTTTAGTGACTAAAATGACATCTGATTTCACCTCTTTCTCAGTTTCTTTTACAGTTTCACTTTCAGAACTGACATCAAGTTTAATTATTTCAATTATATCTTTATTTTTTACAGATGTTTCAGAGACCTTCTGTCTGCCACTATCAGTATGAACCTCTATAGTCTTTTTCACATTATCTGAATGTCTATTTGGATGTAACTGTTGGTCCACCATAACTTTTGTTAGGGGAATACCTTCTTTATTTGGTGTAGAATGAAATGTCATTGGAGTAAAAGAGCCAATGACAGGAGACTTTCGAGATTCGTTAAATTTCTTCATTTTCCCATTTAAATTCAAATCTGATTTTGAATCTGTTAGAATATCAAGTGCGAGTTCAACACTCACTTCATTACCAAAGTTGTTTATTTCATTCTTTGTTGCATTAATTTTATCAGCTAATTTATTTGAAGAAGGCTCATTTATCACTTTGTTTATATCCTTTATAGGCACATGAGACATCTTTTCAGTATGTTTCCCTTCCTTGGTAGGCTGAAAGAAGGAATATATTTTTATATAAAAACTTGTGAAGCACGAAATTGTGAGTTAACTATCAGAAATCAATGCCACGCTTAATGTATCCAAAGCAAAGAAATGAAAATAATTTTACATACATACATTCATACCTCTGGACAGGAAAAGAACTCACAACCACTTATATTTCCTAAAATAATGTTCCACTGTGCCAGAAGGGCCTCAGTTGCGTGGAAAGTGGGGAACAGAGTAACACTAGGTTCTTTCTGACTAACTGTGATGTACAATGAAATGTGGTGCTGTTATTAGTTAACAGTTAAGTTTCTCTAAACATAAAATTTAAAAAAATACAAACCACTTCTTTTGGAACTTCTATTTCAATTTCTTCATAAACTTCTAAATTTCCTTCAGTATTTTCTCTGAAATTAATAGAAAAACAATTTAAATCTAAATAAATATAAATGAATAAAAGAAATATTTGTACATGTTTAAAAAAATATAGGAGTTCAAAAATTGCTGGGTCAGCTAGTTAAGAATATACCCTTTAAGTCCGTTTTGGCACAGTAAAACAACACCTCACTGTAAATGATGTTATGGATTCAATTCCCATTCAAGAAAGATTATATTTTCAGCTTTAGTAAGATAAGGCACAGCATTAAGTTACTCAACACCCAATGTCTCAAAATATAGGCAGAATGCCGACAATAGAGTGTCTTGACACTAGGTTTTCTCTACCTTTCCCACTATGTGCAGAAACAGAATGAAGGTACAATATAACATATTTTTAGCTTTACATTTTATTCTGTACATAGCAAGGTAAGCAGAAGGAACCTGAAAACTATGTGATAGGACACTCCATTCTATTAATATTTCTGTTGCCCACTTTTTTTCCAGTATGGGGAAATGAACATATTAAATATCTATTACAATAAATATTAAATTTTCTCATTTCTTAAAGTGGGAATCAAACCCGTAACCTGACCCATTTACAGTTGCATGCTTGTGCCTCTGTAACATGTCTGGCTTCATCAATATAATCTTTTTATATTAAAATTGTAAAGAATTTTAAATTCACATGATTTAACTTTAATACTTTTAGTTGACCTCTACTGGATAATCATTGAGTTGAACGCTACATTAACTTAGGAACATAAAAGAAATTGATATTCAGCCAATTGTGGCATTGTGTGGGGTATGCTTAAAGAGGTTAGTACTTAAATACAAGCTTAGATCTAATATACTATGTACATTTTATATATTTTTTGACAATTTTTAATAAATAAAAAAAAATGAATGTTATCTATCTATATTTCAAAATGTTTAAAAATATAATTTAATGAATTGTTACATATTTATTATTTTTAATATATGAGCAAATAGATCTTGCAAATTAAATATTAAATATTTATTTATTTAATAAGTATTTATTTATATTAAAGGATATAAGTTGCATTTGGAAAAACAATAATTTTATTGAACAAGTCTCTTATAAAATAAAAAATACATACTTATATAACTAAATACAATAATTTAAAATCTTGTATAATAAGACTCACCGCACTTTCAAAAATTTATAGGTTGGCTGTTGCTGATCATCATCTATAATCTGAACAGCACCAAGTTCTTCTTCACCAGCTTTTCTATACAAATATAAACCATTCCCAATATCTATAGCATCAACGTTCTTCCCATCGATGTGTAGCACCACCTCAGTTTCCTTACTTCTTATAACTTCACACGCATCCAGAGTTTGCTTTCATCAAAAACTTACTGCCGTTCCTAGAACAACACTTTCTTCCAATTTTTTACTAGGTTCTCTTCGTCGACCGCATTATCTCATCTATAACAAAAGCTCACTCATCATAAGAATTTTCGGCTATCATCCAAAAATATTAACACCACTTTGGAAACGAGCCGTGTTAAGCGAGCCTCTATTTGTTTACCAATACTAGCAACCTCTAAATCACCCCTTTTTTTTCGGAATCCGAATGGGTTGGATATCAGGCAGAGTTAGTTGGTGTGCAATCCGAATCGGCGTTCGACGTTGGCATTTCGCTCGAGGGGGATATTCCTGAGTGTAGAATCTACTTCGGAAAGAGAAAACATATTTCCACAGAAGAGCTTTCATTAGCTGTCATAAAAGCCACTCGGCGGGAAAAGGGTGCATCCCAGCGTTAAATCTCACCCAAAGCTTCCGCACCCTCATTCGTACTCAATTAGTTTATCCATTTTTCACAATTCATCTGTTTTGACCACAACAAAATAACAATCACGGGAGATAAATGGGCGTAGTTAATCACAATGTATCAGTTAAATCTAAGGTGGAGAAAACATTTGAAGGTTGGCCAATTAGCACTTAGGTCAATAGCAGCGAATTACAAGTGAAACTTGAGTGGAACAAGCGATAATGAAACTGTGACACTTTTAATAAACATCGAGTTATTGCTTCCCAGCAAAAAGTTAACAAAATGTTAAAATTAACTTGGAACTTCAAATAACAACTCAAATATATTAGTCAGTATATTGTAAAATGTATTTTTATTTTTATTTTTTTTAATAAATTTTCTTAACAACACAACACATCAAATATTAAAGATGGACGTCGTGAAAAATAGATAACAAAGTTGCTATTATAAAAGAAATATCATTTTTAAAGATTTAGTGCATATTTATAAAGAAATTTTTATTAAAAAGTAATATGTGTTAATTTTTTTGTAATTTAATAATTATGAAATTTGTGAAATTGTTTTGTTATGTTTACAATATTTTTTTTTCATCAGAGATAAGCAGCCATTTCAATATATATAATAATATTAACGACCTATCCCAATGTCAGCGACGGCTGTCTCGATAAGAAGTGCAATTGAAAAAATTTCAAAAACGTATAAACATTTAAATTTTTTTGGTTTATATTTTATAAATAATTGGGTAATAAAATATTTTTATTATAGTTTTTTGATACTTCAATAATAAAAAATAAATCTGTGAAGTTACGTTAACTATTAAAAACATGGAGCTAATAATTATGATCACAATGCAAGCAACATTATCGCACAAACGTCGTTGAAAAACAAATTTGAAATACGGTAGTTTTGTGACCATTATCGCTCTATTTGTTTACGATTATTTAAAATTTCTTATCATCTAATTTTAAATATAAGCTTGAAAGAGAGAGAAACAGAATTATAAACAATGGCGCCAAGAGAAACGCCTAAAGCCACGCCAAAAGCACAACGTGCTATAGTTAAAATAACACGAGCTAAGGCGTCTCCTGCAACCATTAAAAAGGCGGTAACTAAAAATACCACGGAAAAAATACTAAAAGGTAATTGAATTGAATACTTTTAAATTAATTGTGTTGATAACCATAAAGATTATTTCAATAAATAGTGATATTTTATATTATCAAAACTTTGAATTTACATAATTATATTTTAAGTTATAGTTAAAAAAACTCCATTGGAATCCAGACCAAGAACAAACACTGTTCCAAAGATGTCCACTCCTAAACCCAAAGAACAAAAATCACTTCCAGTCCCTGGCAGTGTAACTAAAAGTGCTAAAAAAGCGACCTGGATGAAGAGGCCTAAGCCAGCGCACTCTGGAGTACCAGTTCCTGAGAAAATGAAGAAGTTGTTTGGTAAACAGCTTCAGGATTCTGACTCTAGTTTTTAGCTGACAAACCAATATTTAGTATTTTAAAACTTTTATATTATTATAAAGCCTGGCATTAAGTACCGCCATTTAATCCACAGTGCCTAAGATGCTGGTGGAATTTGATTAACATAGTGTCATGACACTATGTTCTCTTTGATACTGAATATTATTATTTTAAGTTAATCTTGCCATTTAAAACAGAATGACAACTTTTTTATGTAATCCATAGCTTAAAAAAATACATCGCATTTCAATTTGACAAAGACTGCAATAATTGATTTTTCACTTTGATTTGAATGTATTTAACTGACATCTGTTGACCATTTGTAATATTTAGTATATAAAAAATTAATCCTTTGCTCTCAGGTCTATTTATGATTTGTCTTTAAACAGTACTCTTCTAAGGAGACAATGCAAATAATTTTAAATAATTATTTCTAAAGCTGTTAAAACATATTTTGTCGTAATATGAAATAATATATATTTTTTCATAACATAGTAACAATAAAAAATGTTAATTAACACATAGTTGGCCACAGCTATTTATTAAAACAAATATTTCCTGTGAGGAGGCCACATTCTAATATTTTCATATAAAATGTTTCTGCTGGCATTTGAATATGTATGCTACAGCTATGTATGCAACATACCTTGGCCCCATATATAAGTGCTATGGACTCCAGTAAAACGTTACTGGCACTCGTATATGGATGACATGACATACAATTTGTTGAGAAAATTGACTGCAAATGGTTAATTGTATATAATGTGCCATTATAATAATGTTATGTCAAACATAAGTTTATAGTATTTTTTTTTTAGTAATTAATATAAATACTCTTTGAAATTTTTCTTCTTAGTTTTCTTTTTCTCGCTGTTTCAACTTAATAATTATTGATGTTATTAAGTTTGAGACATATATTAGTACATAATGTTGATTGTGACAGAAGAGTTTGATATTATTTTAGTAATAAAGAATATGTCTTTAATTTGTTTTATTTTTTTTTTTTGTATGTTTTTGAAATGAATTATATTAATTTGGCAGAATACCAAATATTAAAAAGTGGCCAAATACCAAATAGTAGATGAATATTTGTGTTATCTCTAGTTGTACCCCCATTCGCTTTTTTTTCATCCAGGTAATATTTATGTACATTGCTAATAAATTTCACTTTTAGACATATACTTCATACCCGGTTTTCTTCATGATCTCCAGTCTTTTATAGGTTTGGAAGGCTAGATTTTAATTCCTATTGAATATTTAAAATAAGTATAAAATGATATATTGTACAAAACTGGACTGGACTAGACTGGATATTTCTGGTTTGGATGTCTGTATATAAAATTAAAAATTGAGTTTTAAAAAAAATAAGCTTGATAATAGCTGAGGAAATAATAGAATATTTTTACCTTTATCTTAAATGCTTTTTTTTTTAACTTCACTCTGTATTCCACATGTAGCGGGGTAGGCAAAGGGAACCAGAGAACCTAGAGTTAAGACACTACATTATCTTTCAACATTTCCATTCCCCATTGTTTTTTAGGGAGGTGAAAAGATATTTTTAAACATTTTTAATATTGTATTTACAATATGTATTTGAATATAAAAATTTTAAGGATTATAAGTATTTTTAATCAAAAAAAGACTTGCACTTCATTCAACTGATTGCGCCTGTTAAATTACACATTGCAATAAGCTTTATTTTAAAAATCTAAATATTATAATAATTGCCATCATGTTCATAGTGCCCTAAATAAATGTCTTGCAAAAGCATATTAAGTTCGATTTGTACTTGGAAGAATGATTATTTTATATTATTTTTACTTTTACACTCAAATCTCGAGAACTGACACTGGTTTCTATTTACACTGTTACATATACGGTAAAAATATTCTGTGTTTTTGCATTTCAATAATTAATTCGGCTAAAATTCTAATCATAGTTTGAGATTGTTAGTAAAAAAGTAAAAATTCGTATTTTTTATTTTATACGTAAGTTTTTATTTTATAATAATTTAATCTAGTAAAGACTCCGGAGGCTATCGCGACGGCGTGTGGCAGATAATCCTTACTAATATTATAAATGCGAAAGTAACTCTGTCTGTCTGTCTGTCTGTTACGCTTTCACGTGTAAACCACTCAACCGATTTTGATGAAACTCGGTATGAAGATAGAACTGAACTTAGGAAAGGACATAGGACACTTTTTATCGCGAAAAAAATTGTAGAAAAGGTGTTGAAATAGGGTATGAAATTTCGTATGGAAGTTCCTTATTGCTAAACATAAAATCATGTAAGATTGTTCAACTGCTTACAACTTTCACACCTAAACCACTTAACCAATTTTGACAAATAGTCTAGACCTCGGGAAAGTCTGTAGGCTACTCCTTACCATGTCGCACCATATAATCGAATTCCACGCGGGCGAAGCCGCGGGCGGAAAGCTAGTAATATATAAACGCTTGTCGTGGCGCAGAGACACAAGTGTGCGAATGTAAACGCGACAGGTTGTGTTCAATTCCCACTCCAGGATATGTTTTTTTTCATTTCCTGGGCTTGGTAACAAGGCAAAAGCGCGGCGTTGAGTTCCGCCACTCAGCACGCAATGCCTTCATTCGGAGGAAAATGGGGATAGGTGTTTCTTAATAGTAGGTTCCCTCTGCCTACCCTGCTATATGCGGGATGCAGCGTGAAGCTATGTATGTATGACACATGATGCCCGGCAGATGTATATAATTTAATTTAAAGTTAGTTAAAGTTAATAGAGAAAATATGAATTAAAATAATCAATGAGGAGTAACACAATTAATTAGAATTAAAAAAAAAAGTTGATTTCAAGTAAAATGCTCTAAAAGTACAATTATTACGAATAACTTAAAAATTACTTGTCAGATATTGATTATATTTAAATGGTGGTTCCATTTATAAGAGAAGCACTACCTATCAATAGAAATAGAAACATCAGAATTGGTTCAAAATGTAAAAAGGTAAAAAATGGTAAAAAGTTAAGCGATAACAAATAAAAAAAACACTCAAATTGAGTATCTCATCCTTTTTTAACGTCGTTAAACAATAGCACGCAGCATAAACAGAAAAGCCACTATGCGTGTAGTATATGCGGGCACAAACAAAAAAGGGGGTCTTGATCAATAGTTTAATGGAAAAGACCTGATGGCATCAGATCGTCATGCCGTTTGTCGTGACAGGAAGCCGAATCTATATCCAAAGCACGCTAATGCACGTTTCACACCAAAAAACAATATCTTTCTATTTTTAGACTCTTAATAATTCTATATTTTTTGTTTTAGCATTGTATTCAGTAGAATATAGTTGATCGATTTGATAAAAGTTATAATCGATACAATCTATAAGCTCTTGGTTGCATATAAATGATTTAAAGGCAGTTTTAGGCAGGTATGTCTACTCGAGTACTCGTACATAATATTTAAAAAAGAGTTTTGTTTTTTAGCTGCACGCTGTATCCCGCATATAGCAGGATAAGCAGTGGATCCTGAACCTGAGAATCTAGTATCAAGACATTCTATAGATAGATAGATTGATAGAAAAAACTTTATTGCACACTTGAAATGATACATAATGAAAATTTAAAATAATATAATAAATGCACGAAGGCGGCCTTATCACTAAAAGTGATCTCTTCCAGGCAACCTAACTGAAGGGATCTATCTAAAGTCTAAAGTCTTAATTTATTCGATTAGGCCTCTAATAGAACGTTTGCGTCAATTAATGTTGGTAAAAAGGCTTTTCTTCTACCTAGATTCATAAAGTGGGGTGTTAGTTTCAGTACCTAACACGTTGTATCACAATGGAAGGGAAGAATAAGTAATAAAATAGACGGAACGGGAAGAAGGATTTTTGTGTAGACTTTTATACCTAATATCCGGAATTTAAGGGTAAAACTTTTAAAAAAAATATTTAAATTATCCATTTTTTAATTTTTTTTCATTCATTAATATATAATACCTACTTAAATTAATCTGAAACAACATTACAACAAATAGTGTACCTATAATTATGTAATAACGACTGTAAACGCGACAGGTTGTGGGTTCGATTCCCACTTTTTTTTTTTTTTTTATACCACGACGGTGGCAACAAGGCACACGGCCACCTGATGGTAAGTGGTTACCGTGGCCTATGGACGCTTGTAACACCAGGGGCATCACTTACGCATTGCCGACCCTTCAAAAACCTATTTATTCCCACTCCAGGAAATGGAATTTTTCATTTCCTGGGTTTGGTAGCAAGGCAAAGCGCGGCGTTGAGTTCCAGCACTCAGTACGTAATGCCTTAATTCGGCGGAAAGTGGGGCACGGAGTGTCTGAAGTTGCTGAAGCAATATTACAATACTAAATAACATAATAAAATAAATGCAATTTATCCTGAGCCACCTTTAAATTTGTCGCGTTTAGTACGTCTGGCGCCACTACATGTTCTGAATATTTAATTTCCCTAACGATAAGATCTATGTCATAATCATACATATTAAATTTTCATACGTAAATTTGGTAATGCATTTCTTTTATGGAATATAGAGAGAGAATTATGTGACAGGACAGGTTATTATTTTCTCCGGTTTCCGCTCGCTTAATGTCTGGAACGCCTGATTTCCCCAGAAAGATGTTATTTTTTATAAACAAATAATTTATTTTAAATATGTTTAATTAAAATTATAATACTGTAATTTTATACTTATCTTTTTATTTAACTAAAAATTTAATGTTTCTTTCTAATGTGAAGCTCCTGTCTACTATTTTATGTGCTCTAGTGGGATAGCACCCAACTGAAATCGCAATGGTTCTAGTAAAACAAAGCAAGTATGTCTCGTCACGCGATGTCTCGAATTCGGGGGGAAAATTTTGTTTTGACGCCTGTCAAAACCAAATTTTCCCCCCGAAATTTTTCCCCCGTGCTTGTGGCACAAGTGTGCAACTGTAAATGAGATAGGTTGTGGGATCAGTTCCCACTCCAGGATATATGTAGATATGTAGTATTTTCATTTCCTGAGTTTGATAACAAGGCCAAGCGCGGCGTTGAGTTCCGCCACTCAGCACGCAATGCCTCAATTCTCTTAGTCTCTTAGTCTTAGAGTGTCTTAACACTAGGTTCCCTCTGCCTACCTTGCTATATGCGGGATACAGCGTGAAGCAAAAAATTTTGTTTTAGTAGCATTGTAATATTTTTTAACCTTTCAAAAAATAGCCGGAGCTTCTGATCTAGATCTGACGAGTAGTATAGTACTTAAGTTATTCGTAATAATTTTATTTTTTAATGTATTTTCTTTGTAGTCGGTTTTCTTTTTTTTTAAATCTTAATTATATTCTTTCATGTCAACAGCACAAGCTATTCTTAGCAACATTTTAAACATAACCCTAATATTTTGACATGCGTGATTGATATGACAACATTCAACATTACAAATTCCAAGAATTTAATATTTAATTTTGAATTTGCTATAAAAAAAGATGTAAGCCTAAGATCTCTTTGTCATGAAGCCATTGTTGTTGTCAGTTGTTAAAAAAATATTATAATTTTATAAGTACCTCTATATATAAAAAGTAGGTGTACCATTTAAAGGTCACAAAAATTAATTAGCAAAAAACATTATCAATAAAACATGATATAAATTTTTGAATTATAATATTTCTAAAATATTTTTTTAGAACGTTACTTCAGACTTTTCATTCAAGTACTTACGTGCATAGATAATCAATGTTTAATGAGTTATTCTTACTTAGGGTAGTGATTTATTACATTGTATGGAGTTCTTTTTTTTTTTAACTTCACGCTGTAACCCACATATAGCAGGGTAGGCAGAGGAAACCAGAGAACCTAGTGCACTCCATTCTCTTTCAACAATTCCGTTCCCCACTTTCCGCCGAATTGAGGCATTGCGTGTTGAGAGGTTGGAGTTCAATTTATATAAATACTTTTTGAAGTGAAACGATTTGTTTACATTAAGAGAATTAAGACCATAGTGGTTCAGTGGGATTGGATCTGACTGCAAACTCGATGGTTTGTGGATTCAAACTCTGCTAAGGTAAATGATTACTTACTTCTAGACCTTATCCCATTATTTAGGGTCGTGTCTCCTTACTTTTCTGCGCCAAGACCTCTTTGGTTGTTTCTTGGCTTGATCATCCGCTTCATCATATTCGCATTCGCGTCGCATGAGGGGTACGCCCTAGTATTTTTAACCGGTTTCATAGTCTTGTGCTTTCATGTAAGGAGAAAATGTTTTGGCTCTTAATTTTACGGCCGGTTGCCACCTGACGTCAATGCAGTAACACTTTTAAAAAGGCTGCAGCATTTACTATGGGAAATAAATTAAGTTTGGAACCAATTAATCCTGTTTTTAAAATGTCTATCCATATTCTTCCAATGACATAAAGATCACCACTTCTACAATTTTTTATTGATTCTTTATTATCAATTTTATTATCTAAATCTTGATGATTACTTACACTTACTGAAATTATTTTTATTTCTCCGCTCTGATAAAACAATCGTGGCGTTGAGTTCCGCCATTCAACATCCTATAGAAAATGTAGGAATGAGTCAAACGTATGTAACAAGGTAAAAAAAAGGACCTACAATTTAATCTTTTGAAATATATCCGTTACTCATTTCCATGTGTAATTCGAACTCGCAACTATTATAGTCTAGTACTAGTAGCTACGTCGTAACCGCTTCATAACGTAATATATTAATTAAGAAGCAATAAATTTAAAAATACCTAAAAAGGCCGTCGAAGCGCTGTGGGGATTATTCCCCACATATATTTAAATTATTGATTATTGTCATTTTCCCGTTTGGGTAAGATTTCACGGCGTTGAGTTCCGTCAATTCGTGCGGGCATAGACCGGAGAGTCTTGACACTAGTTCTCTCTGACTAATCTATTGCGGTATAAAGCGTGAAGTTGCTAAAATTATCTAAAAATAATCAACCTATATAAAACAAGATAATTAAAATTTACTTACTTATTCAAATTCAAATTATCATACAATGATCCGCCAAAAATCACGAGATATTAAATTAATAAATCTTCTAAACGATCTTTAAATACGTAAATGATAACGTAACCTGCCTTATATATCTGCTCCTCCCACACCCATAAAGGGACGCCAAAGCGCCATACACTGTCATGGTCGTCGAATATCTACTTCTCTACTAATATTATAATTATGGATGTAAGTATGTTTGTTACGCTTTTATGCTAAAACTACTTAACCAATTATCATGAAACACTTTGTACACATATTCATAGTGGTATTGAAAAGGACATAAGATACTTTTTGTAAAAAAAAATATATAAAAAAATTACATGTATATTTGTCGCGTCTTGTCGTGGCGCGCGTGTGACTGTAAACGCGACAGATTGTGGGTTTCACTCCAGGAAATGAAAATATTAAATAATATTTAGTATTTCATTTCTTCGCTCTGGTAAAAAAGCATAGGGCGGCGTTGAGTTCCGCCATTTAGCACGCAACGCCCGATTTGACGGATTTGAGCACGGAAATCTTATGAGAATATCTTAACACTAGGTTCTAAGGTTCCTTCTGCCTACCATGCTATGTGCGGAATACAGCTTGAAGCTAAAAAATATATAGAAAATGTATATTTGACAAAAAACATGAAAATTCAGCTAATTCAAAGCCTTCAAATTAACGCATACACTATAGTATGTAATATGGACTGCCATTGACCACGAGCGAAGCCGCGGGTAACAGCTAGTAAGCGATAAAGTATGATACTGAAAACCCTATTATTAGTTTAGTTGGTCAAAACATGATTTACGCTAGCCAGGCTCCGCCTGTCGCGTTTGATTGATATTATTTGGCGCCGGATGACTGTGGAATATTAATTAAGTTTAAGTTATAGGAGTTGAGCGATTTTTTTTATTTATCTGTGACAGTTGATTTAGAATTTATATATTATTTTATAGATCTTTTTGTCTTCATTTTTAACTTTATTCTCGTGATCTCACTGTTTTTTTTTCAAGAAATTATAAAAAAATTAACGGTCTCCTTTTTTCTTGCATAATTTTCTAAAGTTCATTACACTGAACATGCCAACCTTGTTTAACTGCAAATATGGTTCTTTTATTAGCATAATTTTATGTATATAACAAATATTTTTTTATTACAAGCCTGTCAGTGTGGGTCAAATCTTTCAAGCTAAATTTGACTATCCAATATACGTTTGAGCTGAAATTAGGAATTAATCCTAGACTTTTCATTTTTATCTCACCAGAAAGTGCTCATAACCCTGAAACCACATAAGATATTCCAGACCTCTGTTTTTTATGTCATCAGAAGGTGCTAACCTCATAGGACAACTTTTTCTAAGGCGTATTAATATGTTTTTTTTTTACCTTCTCGCTGTATCCCGCATATAGCAGGGTAGGCAGAGGGACCTGAGAACCTAGTGTTAAGACACGTTCTCTTAGAACAATTCCGTTCCCCACTTTCCGCCAAATTGAAATATTGCGTGTTGAGTGGCGGAACTCAACACGGCGCTTTGCCTTGTTACCAAACCCAGGAATTGAAAATACTAACATTTCCTGAAGTGAGAATCGAACCCACAACCTGTCGTGTTTACAGTGGCACGCTTGTGTCTCTGCGCAACGACAGGCGTTAATATGTCTTATAGTAATATGTCTTATAGTTTAATAAAACAAGCTGCTACAGTTGCACATAAGATGTTCAAACCTTCAACTCAACAATTCAATGTACATTTTCAATTTTATAATAAATAAATAAATTATTTTAATTACTAAAACGCTAAAAGCCTATAACTTACCAAGCAATTTGTACCATACCTGTTATATTGTATTAAAATGTCTACGCGGTGTGCTTACAATATATTAATTGTCCAACTAACAAGATATTCGGATGCTAAATCTAATGACTGAGTAAGTTATGTGTTCTCTTAACAGAATATTAACACTGCGGAAAACTAATTGATTGTTAACAATTGATTGTAAATAAGAGACGCGTGGTAAGGAAATAATATGATCAGGAAGACGAGCGTGTTGATATGCGATTGATTGAATTATATTTTATAATTAAAAATAAGCTTTAGGAGTTTTAGGGATCATATATACGTGAATACGTTGATGCACATATATTTTTTAAATACTAATATGCAATAGGTGTAATAATTTATCAACACAAGAAGGAAAAATAAGCTAATTACACCTAGTTTTCGTCTCAAAAAAGTTAATAAATCTTTTTTGTCACAAGGTATACGCATGTATAATAAAATTCCAGAAATAATTACAGATCTGCCACTTCAACAATTTAAAGTTAAGATTAAGAACATATTATTGAAAAAAGTATATTATTCTGTCCAAGAATACTATAATGATGTCAATGTGTGGAATTAAATGCTGTTGACGCTCACCCGGGAGACTCATCATAGTTGTATATTTATTGCAAAAAAATATTTGAAAAGAGCAACTGTTGAGTTTCTTGCCGGCTCTTCTCAGCAGAACTGCCTTCCGAGCCGGTGGTAGCTTCTGTTAGGACTGACACGACTGACACCTTTGTAAATTGACGATTCGAAAGTGCTTGTAATAGCCTACTTGAATAAAGAATATTTTGATTTTGATAGGTATGCTTTATTTATAAGGTCGGCCTCAAATAAAAAAAATCTAGTAAATTACACGTATGCAGGTAAAAATTATTAAAATTACTTAAAAACAGAGTTTACAGATAAAACTTTAACTTAAGCATGCATGTTCTAAAAATGATGCATTTTTGATTTATTTTACATTCTCTTTGTTTGTGTAGGCTGTATTATGTGTACTTATACCTAATTTGTGTGTAGGAGATACTTTAAAAAAAAAAACAATTATGATAAAATATTCAATATTGGGCACATTTTGAGCCTACGTTGTGTTGTTACCATGTCATGTGGTAATAAGTAAACATAACTATTTATAAACATTTACACTTACTGACCAATTTCATCCATAATATCTATATTCATGTACCTATCTAAATATTTTTATGATTAACAAGTTCAGTTACTCTAACTTGGTAACAAGACAAAGCGCGGCGTTGAGTTCCGCCACTCAACACGCAATGCCTCGATTCGGTGGTAAGTGGGGAACGGAATTGTCGAAAGAGAAACCGTTGTATTACATCTGTAATTAAACTAACTCTTATTAATTACTACTTGCAGGTCATTGTGGTGCAGTGTGTAATGTACTGACTGTAAGTGCGATGACGACAGTGGTTGTGGACTAAACACTCGGTTCTCTCTTTAACACTAGGTTCTCAGGTTCCCTCTGCCTACCCTACTATATGCGGAATACAGCGTGAAGCTAAAAAAAAAACTCATTAAAGGCCAAAAAAGGCGTGGCGCAGTGGGATACACACGTCTCACTCTGGTTATAGTTTCTCTGGTTATAGGGGAATAATTATATTCAATTTATTTTCATTTCTCTACTCTGGTGAAACAAAGCATAGCGTTAATTTCCGCAACTCTAGACGTGAAATCTCAAGCTTAGGTGGAAAGAAGAGAACGGAGTATCTTGACTACTTACCAGATACTCTGTCTACCCTGTCCACACATACAAACATAGCTTCACGCTGTATCCCGCATATAGCAGGGTAGGCAGAGGGAACCTAGTGTTAAGACACTCCTATCCACACTTTCCGCCGAATCGAGGCATTGCGTGTTGAGTGGCGGAATTCAACGCCGCGTTTTGCCTTGTTACCAAACCCAGGAAATGAAAATACTAACATTTTACATTTCCTGGAGTGGGAATCGAACCCACAACCTGTCGCGTTTACAGTCACACGCTTGTGCCCCTGCGCCACGACAGGCGTTAAACCTACATCTACCCTGTCATGCGAGATAAATGGTGAAGCTGTAAAAAATATATATAAAGGTTAACGTAGAAAGATCCGAAACCGCGCCTCTTGGAAGCCACCCATTAAACACTCTAGCCAATTTAGCTATATATTCTTAACAAGCTACATCGAAACTTTTATACACTTCTTACAGTTGTAACAACATACAACTTATTTTTGTTGTAATCCTAAGTGTGTGTATAAAAACGATGGTTATAGGTTCGACCCCAACTCGGGCAAATTATATTTTAATTATTTTTATTTCCCCGCTCTGGTAAGACAAAAAGCGGCGTTCAGTTCCACCATTCAAGCCTTGAATTTGGACTGAATATGAAGAAAGTCTTTATATTAAGTTTCTCTTTCTACTTTAGGCAAATTGGCATGAATAAAAATATGAATGACTGAAATTTACGTACGCACATAACTTTTGAGAGACTGCCCCAAATTGAGTAATTCTTTTCTTTTTGTGTTTTTGAATATCACGACTATCAATAAAATCTAGTAATTTAATAACATGTTCGGTATTTTTTAATTTGACGGATCTGAAATCCCTTTCTATAAATTAAACATGTCAATAAAGAAATAATAATTGATGATTCAACTGATTTAAAGTTTTCGAAAGAGGTTACCTTTCGTTAGTCTGCGTCTGGCAAAACAATAAGGCGGTTTGAAGTTAGTTGGATCGGCTAATATACCTAATTTTATTACAGTAAAATAAAATCATTGTGAAGAAGAGTCTTTTATAATTTTATAAATGATATAATTACATCTTAGTATTATTACTTTAACTATATTCGTACAAAACAGCCTTTTTGTGATTTATGTTAATTATTTCCTTACAATCTTAGTAAGCGTTATTTTACTTGTACGGGCTACAATATACACTTTACTTATATACCTACAATGTTAAACAACACCGTTGTTTTACTACAAAAGATATACAAATCAAAGAGTGAAAGAGAAATTCTCATATTTATGTATATATGATAGAAGCCTGTCGTGGTACAAGCATGTGATTATAAACGCGACAGGTTGTGGGTTCGATTCCCACTCCAGGAAATGAAAATATTAAATAATATTTAGTATTTTCATTTCTTTGCTCTGGTAACAAGGCAAAGCGCGGCGTTGAGTTCCGTCACTCAGCACGCAATCCCCCAATTTGGAGGAAAGTGGGCAACGGAAATGTTGGAAGAGATCGGAATGCCTCAACACTAGGTTCCCTACTTCCCTCTGCCTACTACCCTGCTACGTGCGGGATACAGCGTGAAGCGTGAAGCTATATATGATAGCTGTTATAGATCATTTATTATTTATTATGAAACTAATCAATGGTATGTTTTGACTATTAATCTAATATTTTATATCATCTCCAAGTGTTATGCTATCATCCTTTGTTTTCGGGCCCATTGGGCTGGTTGTAACACGTGCGTTGTCGCTTAAGTACTTTTTGTGAAACGAATTTAAGGTGGCCTTTAAGACCACGTATTGTTTTTTTTATTGAATCAAAAATATAGGAAATCGGAAAATATTGACACTTAGCCTAATTTTTTTAATGCTAGTCTCTACATTTTGATTGCAATCAAGACGAAGTTAACTTTGGCAATAAATCAAAATCTACATATCGTAGTTTATTTAGATGATACTACATATGTATGAAGTTTTCATTACGGCATGTCGCGTTAAATAGACCAATATGATGATGGTGAGATGAGAATGATAAATTTTTGTGTATTTTTTTTAAATTCGAGTACATACTCGTATATGCAAACAAATAACATAGTCATGTGACAACATAACGTCTTTATGATTAATATATAGAAATACTAATAAAATTTTTAATGTTGACGAGTTAATTTAATGAAATATGTCCAATCGTTTTAAAAAATTACCTAAACCTGTAAAGGGAACATTACACTGCGCTAAGAAACTTTATTAAATAATTACCTAACGAAATGTTGTTATGATTCGATAATTTTTTTAACAATCATTATAAATTGGCTTCTTATAATTATTATACATTTGACATAATTTTTTTTTAAATATTATTAGACATAAATTGTCGTTGACAAAATAGTGATGTCACTTTGTGTGTACATGTATGCATTATAAGTTATAGTTAATACATTATACTATACAGCCTAGGACAAAAGTATTTGTACGCACTGTTGTTAATTCCATAAACAACAATAAATTTTCATTAAAAAAAATTGAAATAGACACAAAATTTGATAAACCTGATTTTTTCGTCTTAATTTACCTCTCATTGCGTCCTAATATTAATAATATTAGGCCTCAAAATTCTTTTAACATATTTAACACATCTACAGACCTTGTAAGGAAATGGTAGCACATGATTCATAAAAAAAGTAACGTTGTCATATTGAAATTTATAATATTATTCTTACTAAAATTTTAAACGTTGCTCACACTGTTCCTAAAGTTTTTAGTATATAATTATTATTTTCATGATTCATACGACTTTCCCTTACATACATATCATGAATAGAGCCCGAAATTATTTTATTGCTTCCTACGTGATTTATGGGTTTTATGGCTTCTACGTCACATTACGTAGACTGCACAAGGTAGCCCAAATTTGTAAATTAAAAGGAAAAACATATTAAAATTCATTATACACATATTATTTTAATTATTTAATATTATTTTTTTGAATTTTATTACTCATACTTTAAATGAAATTATCATGAATTTTGTCATAAAACTATATATGCACTGCAGTTGAATATGAACAGCAGTTCATTTTTTAAAATTTAAATTTATAAAATATTAAAAAGAGATCGTTAAAGCAAGCAATATTTTATTTACACTTTTATAACCGTAAAATAGGTCTCAAATTTGAAAATTTGTTTACTAATTCCAATTTCTCTTTCAAAAAGAAATGTCAGTCATTAGACAAATAGTGCAAGTGTTATTAAGTTTATTGGGGGTGCCTAATACGTTTGACCAAGGCTGTAGTTAGTGTTTGTTAACTTAATACATGACCTACTTTTCATAATATTACTATTGTACTTTACTTGCTCAGTACATTCTTAAATCATATATATTGTATTTAATAATTTAAAGATATATAAAAACCCACGCTTGTGTTGAACATAATATAATTTAAATCAAAAATATTAGAATTTATAAATGTTTATCAAATAAGTAAATAAAAATAAATATCTTTTAAAATTAATTTAAATAAAGATAATATAGTTTTCCTACACTTAAATACATACATACATACTCTATAGGTAATGTTCAGAATTAAAATAATATAAGTATTTTAAAGCATAGTTACGTTAACTTAATAGTGGTTGAAATTAAAAAAAATTGATAATTAAAATTTAAAAAAAATCAAATAATCGTTTAAGGGTTAGTTCTCACGTGTATGACGCGCTAGGCCATTGAAATCGCAGTGCACAAGATGCGTATGTGTAGTATATAAACTGCGAGCTGCGGGGAAGGAAGCATCAGTGTTCTATCACTAGCTAATATTAAATTGTATATTTAAAAAAAATATATTCAAAAATGACATCTGTCATATCAACTGTCATCGCTATTTTAGCGGTAAATGGTGAGTTTTAAATTGTTTTTTTATTTTAAATTTTATTAAAATATATTTTTAAATTAATATATTTAATTAGTCAAATTTTATTTAAAAGTAAAATATAAAATATTAATAACAGTTGACTCCCGATAGTTAATAATTAATATATAATTATTAGAATTTCGATAATATTATAAATTAATAAAATAACATTGGTATTCTTGTTGTAGATAATTAAAAGTACTAACCCAAATTATATAATTACATATTTTTATATGGTAATTAAAACAACTTTGTAAATTTTAATTCATGTGTAAAATCAGATAAATTTGAAGGTTTATCATTAATATTATATCTAGGACTAATTGTTGCATGCAAATCGAATTTAGAACAAAGAAAAATGTAATAAAAAGATACGTAAAACACGTGCCACCTTCCTCTCATCCATTGGATTGCACAAACATCCGATCAAACAATAATATTGTGAATTTTTATACTATAATAACAATCTTAATATAATACATATGCGTGTAATGTGTCAGTTATGTATTTTTTAATTATCTATGTGCTAGTCATATATTTGGGGCTAATAAAATATTGAAAATCTATATAAAATTCTAACGTAACGTATTCGTATTTCAAGAATTTTTTCAATACGCATATTAATTTTCAGTACATTTGCATTTTTAAGAATCAAAAATAGATACATATATTTTTTTTAATTTTGGTAAAGCAATAAAAAAAATCAATTAAAATCAGTTAAAAAAAATAATAGAACCTTTTTAAATTATCTTTGTGTTAACTGAATAAAAAAAACGTATTCATAATTTTATCTATATAGTTAAAATTTTCAGCGTAATTCACTTCGCTTGTCACAAATTAACAAAACACATAATGAATAATTACAATAGCCTTTACAAAATCGTGTCATAACTCATACGACATCAATGTATTAGGCGTGAAAATTATTTCAGCAAATTTGACCTCATATTACGTTAGATAATGTATAAGGTCGCGTCTGTTTGCTTTTCACGTCTTAATGCATTTATCATACGTTAACTTTAATGGTAGGTACATAATATTATTAATATATATCTCATACCTATAAATATAATATGGCGAATGTCACGAACTAATCTCTTGATTGAGATAAGGTTAGGAATTGAGATTTATAAATGGTGTTACTTGTACATATCTTCACGCTATTGTCTTGTATAATATTAACGATAAAAGAGATATCAAAAATTAAAATTGTAATACTTAATTCATATAGTTGCATTTGAGCGGAAGACTAAGTTTAGTTATTATTTTCTATCTATATCTTTTTGTTGGATGTAATATCCCAAAACTGGGAGAATCCTAACTGAAAAAATCGTTGGCTATATTTTTGTATTATATAAAGAAGTAATTCGTGTAGGCAAGTGATTTTTATGTATATATTTTTATATGTTAGGCGTTGCTCTATATTTAAAATAAGGAGGCTCTGCCCTCTTCTCGCTTCGCTCACCAATCCCTGGTTGCAAACGAACAAAAAAAATCAAAATGAAAATATTCAATTAAAGTGTGATTTTTTCACAGATTAATTCCGAATGTAGGGTCATCAAATCCCACTCGGAAAACATTTATATAAAAAAATATTTTAATGGTCAAGTTAGAAAAAAAGCGGTGCAAAGTTTTTTATAAGCTAAAATATATTATAAGCGAAAATTGTAGTTCAAAATGTTTTATTCGCTAGGCAAATAGATCTGTAGCTATAAACTTCGAGGTGGGAGTAAATTGTAATATATATCTTCTGTAAGGTTTCATCTAAATCCGTTCAGTGGCTTTTAGTGAAAGAGTACCAATCCACCCATCGATTCGTAAAGAAGAGTTCAACTCATATACCTATTCTTTAAATATATATATATATATATGATACTTTTATGTCAACATCGTTATTGCAAGTGATTATACTAACTAAAAGCTGTAATTTAGCGTCCGTATATTATTTCACGCTGCTTAAATTCATAACGTGTATAGTATCAACATGAGGGTAGATCTAAATTATAATATTTAAATAATTGCAACGTAGAAACGGTATTGTTTTTAGGTAAAAACTTTAAAGTAACTTAAGTTAAGTTAACTAAGTTACTTATTAACTTAATTAATCGCGTAAATGTTGGTATACGAATATAGGAATATTTTAGGAAACACGACATTCGAACATATCGAACACGTTAGTTCTTGGTCAAAGTCCTATCGAAATTATAATCGACAGAGAAACTACTAATTATTTTGGAAAAATCCATTAAGTAGCTTTTTTAAATCAAATGACGACTTAATTATGCTATGGTAAATCAAGCTAATATGACTTGAATATTTCATGCCATTTGATTTAACATCTAAATATATAGGATAATCCAGATTTATATAAAAAAGACGCTAAAATAACTACCCCTAAAACTCATTTTCTTCTTACAAGACCATCAGTAAATACTATGAAAATATTACTTATTGTCATCGGGTCCAAACTTGCTAATTATCAAGCAATATAGATTCAAGTAATATTATACATTGATTAATACAGATGAAGCTAATAAAAATGTATTTAAAAACAATACATTTTCACTAACAAATGGCTTGAGATACAGTAAACAGTATTGTTTCTATTCAAAACAAAAAAAACTACTACATCTCACACAGCGTGATAATCAGAGGAGAACCTAGCATGAAAACATTCCGTTCACCGCTTTCCACCCGAATTCGAGTTTAACGTGTTAAGTGACAAAACTCAACGCTGCGCTTTGGTAAGAACCAAAGTGAAGAAATTAATCATTAAATCATTATATCTCCCTATAGTGGGAATCGAATCCACGACCAATTGTATTTCCAGTGAGACCCTACCACTGCGCTATGATAAGCTCTATTTAATTTATCTATTTAAATTGCTAAATAACAAATTGATTGATAGCTCGCGCATATCGTATAAGAGGTGCCGTAATTTGTGATGCGAATAACTTTTAAGAGTTTTACATAATGAAGTATAATAAGACCGTCTTTTGCCAATCCGAATACCCTTGGCTAGTGATGTGAATCGATAATGAGAATCGATTCTTAATTTTAGTTTTTACTATGAATTTAATTAGCTATTCCTAATCGTGACACGTATGCGTTTATATTTGTGGTTTTAACGAGGCATTGATTTATTACACATGTCAATTGGTCTGTAATAAAATCTAGAGACGAAATAATTTGTTGAGAATTAATGTTATTATAATGATAGTTTATAATACTCATTGTTATATACATACATAGGGAACCTAGTGTTAAGAGACTCCGTTCCCCATTTTCCGCCTAATTGAGGCATTGTGTGCTGAGTGGCGGAACTCAACGCCGTGCTTTGCCTTGTTACCAAACCCAGGAAATGAAAAATTCCATTTCCTGGAGTGGGAATCGAACACACAACCTGTCGCGTTTACAGTCGCACGCTTGTACATCTGCGCCACAACAGGCGGTATTATTATATTATGGCAAAATTACACAAAATCTTTATTAATTGTAGTGTTATTCGTTATTCTAAATCTGTAAAGTTTTATTTAAATCCGATTCGTAGTTCTGACGTATCCATCTTCAGAAATTGTCGCATTTGTAATATTACTAGTATTAAAGAAAATTTAAAAATACTTTATCGTATTACAATAAGGATATGAATTCATATCATATTTGAGGTAAATTTAGTAATAAATATTTCGTAGATCTCAGTAGGATTTGATAAATCGCGAATTGCCTCTGTCAATAAATGGGTGAAAGGGCAGAAATTTATTTATCTCTAGTTTTTTTTTGTCTAACCCTCAAAACGCAAGAGAAGCGTGAATATATGACATTTTTATTATTATTTTAGCGTTATAAGTAAATAATATGTTATCAATCGATCATACATACACCATATAACAATAATACCTATTGTCTTAGTATTTATTTTTAAAGCAATCCATTGCACGTTGTTTTGTTTTAATAACATTGTGTTGCAGTATGATTGTTTAAAAATAAATTCATCTTGATATACCAAGGTATTTAATGAATCAGATAGTCTTATGGTACACAGGTTCAGGGTTCAATTCAATTTGGGACATTTACAGACTATGGAATTTAAGTATTATCAGATCTACAGGAGTCTTTCTTGGTGTAATGGGACAACGTCTAACTAAAGGCGAGTGGTAGTGAGCTCGATTTCCACTTGGAGGAATAATTATATTTTAATATTTTTTGTTTCCCCGCTCTATTAAGACAAAATTCGGCTTTTAGTTCTGCTACTCAAGAAGCAATGTCTAGAATATGCTCAGAAGTTCTCCCTGAAAACACAAGAATCTACAGAACGTTATAAAATATTATAATTACCCTGATTCAATATAGTCGCGGCGTTGAGATCCGTCAACGAATTCAGAGGGCCTTTATGCTAGATTTCTATCAGCATTCTCCATGTAACACTTATATTAACAATATATTACATTTTTTTAGTATCAATGGCGTACGGTTGGGGTTACCGTGCCTCAGATCAACGTCGTTGGGCGGTCCTGCATCCAGCGTGTGGGGGTCGTCAGCAGTCTCCCATTGCCATATCGGCAAGACAGGCCATCCCTATATCTATCCCGGCTATGGAACTCATTGGCTACCAGAACCCCTTACCTGGACCACTCACTTTGACTAATAATGGACATTCAGGTATCTTTTCTTGAAATTACATAGTTTTTTAATATTTATTATTTAATTTTAATTGAAAAATGAGGAAATTTCTAGTAATATAGAAAAGAATAGCCCTTGTAATATCCATCGTGGCGCAGTGGGACAGCGTCACACGGTAACCGTAAGAGTCATGGGGTTGATGCCCAATCGAGGGAATAATCATATTTAAATCATTTTCATTACCCCGCTCTGGTAAGACACGGTGTTGAATTCTTCTATTCAAACGTAATATGTAGAATTCAGTGGGAAAGTGGAGAACAGTGTTTGGATTCTCTGTTTTCTATGTGGAATAAACCATTAAGCTGAAAATAAAAATTGAGACACGAGAAAATTTGCAGAAATAGAATAGCGCCAGTAATAAGTAACCTAATTCCTTTCAAATGAAATTAAATCAACATATTTTCTATTTTACCTTACTTATTTACCTATTCTTGTTTTATAGTTGCACTAAACATACCAAAATATTCATCGGAGGAAGAAAAGAAAGGATTCCGTCTCCCATATATATTCGGGGGTCCTTTAGACAATGAATATGAAATCGAAGGGTTACATTTCCACTGGGGTGATAAGAACAACCGTGGCTCTGAACACACGCTCAACGATATGAGACTGCCTTTAGAAATGCATATTATACATAGAAATAAGAAATATAGGAGTCTGACGGAAGCTCTTCAGCATCCTGATGGTCTTTGTGTATTGGCTTTCTTCTATCAGGTATTTCTTTAAAAAAAACTATTTACTTTTTTTTAAGTTATAAATTATTAAAATAATTAGCAGAAAGTGCCAAGGGCATAGGCCAGTATGCCATATGCCATAGAGGCTAAGTGGTTGATTGGTAATGAGTTCGATTCCCGACAAAAGGTTATATTTAAATTATATTCGTTTCTCGACTCTAGTTAAGACTAAGCGCGGCGTTGAGCTTCGCAATTCAACATGCGATCGATTTTAGGTGAAAATTGGATAATGGTGTATATTGACTAGGTTTTATGACTAACATGATATGCGAAAAAAACGCGAAGCTCAAAAAAAAACAATGGCTATATAATGACTAGGTCTTTTCGATCCCCATTTAAGGCAGCGTGTGAATGATGACTTTCGTTAAATTCAAAATATATTGCTTGCCAATGATATGCCAATGATATGAAATTGGATCTACCTTATAACTTAAGATAACTTTTCAATTTGTTTATTTAAATAATTATATATAAAACGCTTATGTTACTGAGCGACTGAACGACAACTTGCAGACGAAACTACTGGACGTATAAGTTGGATAAATCTTATTTTATGTGTTCGATATTGCCCAGAAAAGTTTTGTATCAAAAAAAATCAGTATTGACGACAAAGAAATATGGCGGTATGAAGATTGCCTGAGCTATTGAGTTTATTTATATATAGTGATTAATATTAAAATTAAGTAATTATTAATAAATTTAACGTATTACAGGTAGTGGAATTCGACGCTAAGCTCCTAACGCCCCTCATTAAGAATCTGTCCGCCATCGAGAACTATAACACTACCATGCAACTGCCCCATACGTTCTCTCTCTCTTCTATCCTCGCCGGTTTAGACACTGCACGTTTCTATACGGACAAAGGATCTCTAACAACCCCGCCCTGCGCCGTCGCCGTTACGTGGGTGGTTTTCTCGGATTATTTACCTATTTCTGTTTTCCAGGTAAGATAATTATTATGTTTTAGTTTTTACGGAATTTTGTCCGAAATATAGGAACTTTTCGATATTTTACGTTAACGATTTTAACATATTTTAAATTGTGATGTTTGAAGTAGTAATTATTGAGGTTCGCGCTTACGATGGTTTGGTGGCAACTTACTCATGGAGAAAGTTTTAAAAAATTATAACATCCTAATAAAATATAACTTTAATTTATTTCATATTTTGTACGTATCTCATATTACAAACAAGTTTAAGAATTAGCAACCTTCAATGAGCATGTATTAAACATACATTTACAATTTTTTTTTGTTATTAAAATTTATTTTTTAATATTTTAGATGGACAACTTCCGCGGTCTTCTATCAAACTTGAACTTACCTCTCGTGGACAACTTCAGACAGCTCCAACCATTATTCGGTCGTCGTATATTCGTTCGTATTACATCTAAAAATCCTAAATTCAAAAAATCCAAGCTCCACTACTCCAAATGGGACTGGGTCGGTCATAAGAAAACCGAAAATGACATCGCCGAATTCGATGATTAATTACAATAAAATCGATAATTGATTACGATTCAAATTAACCAGTCACATCTCGTTTTACGGGTTTAGAATATAATCGAAGCCAAATGGGTAAATGTTAAGTTTTTTACGGTTGTGTGCACTGTAATATTTTAATATATATAGGGATGCTTAATAAACAATTAAATAGAACAATATTTCTGCTTATATATAGATAATAAAGTAAATAATGAAATAAGACAATATTTAATTGTATATAATTTTAAAAATATTCCGATTTAATTTATGACGTTAATCGATTATATCGATTTATAAATCGTATTATATTTCACATCCCTATAAATATGTGTGCGTATAGTATTATTATGTGTAAGTTATTAATATGTAAATAAATAAATAAAATAATTTCGCTTGTTTTATTAAATTATAATACAGTGTTAAAATAAAATATACATTGATACAGTTATATATAGTGCTAAATAAAGCAGCTACGTGGCGTAGTTATCTGCACCAAACATTGACTGAAAAAAAGAAATGAATAATAAGCTATACATATTAAATATATACAATTTACAAATTATAATAAGTAAATAAATAATTTAATTTTATTGAAGTCTGCTGGTAACATTAATATGTTTAAAGGGAGGCTTCAATCATAAGATTTTTTTTTATAAGACAATTGAATCGGTGAGTGCAGAAACAACATTAGTCCGGATTTACAAATTTTGCAGGAGGGAGAAATAAGTGTATAACTTGCTTTTCTATGCTAGTTTAAATTGATTACGAATTTTTGTGACTTCCATTGTTTCTGCGCTCACCGATACAATTATCATTATGATATATATTCTAAGCTTACCTGGGAATTTAGTACAAAGATGCAATATTATTTTTTAGGTATTTTCAAAACAACACTCACATAAAATAATCAATTCACAATTGTTTTCTTTTTAATTGTTAACAATTGAAACAAAAGCACAAACAGACAAACATGCAAAAATTAAAAGGATAAATAAAACACATGTAGTTTTTGGATATAATATAATACTTCAACAATCTATACAAGTTTATTTATTATAGAACTAATTAATATTTCACTTTAAATAATTTATTATTTATATAAAACTGTTTATTTATATATTTTATTCATTTCAAAAATAATAATCTGTGGAATGTGTTATTTCAAATGGTTTTATTATTAAAAATTGCACACTGAAAACGTTAAATGCAAATCCAGGTATTGGTTAGTTTTTTCTTCTATGTTGGCATATTTACAAGTGCCAGTCGGAAAATGAATTACTGACAAAAACTCATGCAATAAAATTACTTTAGCGTACCAAGTCATCTGGGTTGAACATGCCCTGGAAAAAGTATTAAAATTTATGTTAAATAAGATTTTTAATTATTATTTTAATTTTACTGTAAATACAGTTTTTTTAGCTTTACTCTGTACCCTTCATATAGCATGGTAGGCAGAGGATACTTAGAACCTAGTGTAAAAACACTCCGCTCTGTTCACCAATTTCTGCTGGATTGAGGCATTGTGTGCTGAGTGGCGAAACCTAACGCTGCGGTTTGCCTTTTTACCAGACCCAGGAAATGAAAATACTAAATGTTTATTTCATTTCCTGGAGTGGGATTCGAACCTCTGCACCACAGCAGGCGTAAATACAGTTGTGGGTTCAATTACCACTCTCTAGTTATTCTCTAGGTAGACTAGTTTCTCTCTGACTACCCTACAATGTAGAATGAAGAGTGAAGTGTTATTATTTTTTTTATATTTTCATCACTTATTAAAATTATTTTGGTAGTATGTAATTTGATTGTCTTACTTTAATTGGCCTTTGAGTTCAAATCAAAGTTAGGGAAATGTTTATATTCTATTATTTCCACTGTCTGAAATGACTGACAAACATCTAGATTGTTTGGCTAACTAACTTTTAATATCTTTTAATGAATCAAAAGTTCATTTTTATGGAAGAGGTTATTGCTTTACTTTCCTTTTATACTTACACCTTGATTAGGATTAATATGTGACTTAAAAAAAATACCTTAGCGCGACGTAAAATGGAGTCCTTGGAAGCATCATAAGGATGATCTTTGGAAGGAATTTCCAATACAGCGGGTACAGGGGCTGTGTGCGAATCAATCACATGTCTTATCAACTCCGCAATGTTCTGGTTGATCAGGATGATATCTATGTCGTCGCGTTTGATGAATCTCTTGAAACAGTCCTCAATTTCGCTTACTGGTGTATCTGGGAGTACATTAAAAGAGGGTTAATGTTATGAATAAATTAAATGAAATATTTTGTTATATATTCTGATTTCTTACTTTTGTCAACAACCATGAAATTTGGATGTCTGTTCTTGTTGATTTCACCAATACCTCCGAGGAGGAATCCCACGCATGTATCCTAAAATTGTGAAAAATACCATTTAAAATAAAACTTACATATATTTGAAATTCTCTTCAAATTTTGGCGTATTTTGTTTGTCAAAACAAACATAAAAGGAGGCAATTTAATGATTGTTATTATTTAATACTTACTTCATCTCCAATAACGCTAATTAGTTTTCCCTTTACAGCAGCCTGAAGAGCCATTTTAGTTTATTTTTTTGTTGATTTTATGCGTAAAATTCTGAAACTAAGAACTGTCACAAGAATTCGTCACCTGACTATGGATTTTTCGGGTTGTGTTGGTCAAATTGGATGCCAATCAGAAATTATCAAAATAATAATTTTATTGTATATTTTCGAAATTTTGCTTTTATATAAAATATTCCATCGTTTTCGAACTCATAATATCCTAATATACATATTGTATTATTATTATATTCAACAAATAGGTAATTTTCATAAAATTGAATCATTTTCACCACAGTTAAAATAAAATCTATAATTATTTATAATCTGTACTCTCAAACCATTAGTCATTGTCAACACTTAACTGTCAAATGTGAACGTCACAATTGTTATGATTTGTAAACTGCGATGTTTTATTTTATGTTAACGACCAATTTTGAAACAATATAATTATAATAGTCAATAATATTTAAGAATATACATACAAAAATGTTAAATATACAAAATTACGGTAGTAGCTCCGAAGACGAGACAGACAATGAAGGAGAAACAAGTAAACAACACAGTAACGAAACGATGTTGTCACATTTAAAACCTGTTGATCCCGATTTATCTATTGCTAAGAAAATGCAAATATGTGCAGCCCCAACAGTTGTACCTACGGTAAAAAAAATAATAATCATTATTTATTTTCTAGTTTCAAATTTCTTTCTAACCTATAACATACAATACCTTAATGTGATTAAACAATTTTAACTTACAGAATAATGAAGACACAAGAGTCTTACTAAATAATACACAGGAATTAATGCATAATCCTAAATATGAAGAATTATATGCACCTACATATGGTCCTGAAAATCCTTTTCAAACACAACAAATGAAAGCCCAAAGAAACATGCTATCAGGGTATGTTGAAAAGGCACATATAAGTGAATTTCAGTTTGAGAATCAAAGACGGACATTCACAAGCTATGGTTATGCTATGGATCCATCTACTGAACCTGTAGAAGATGAAAATGGGGAAGCATTAGTTGGTATGCATTTTTTTTTTAGTTTAATTTTGTAGTAAAATATTATCAAGTATATAATAGATTGGTTTTTGTAGAAAAATTATTGAAAATATACTTATATTTAAATTTAACTTTATTGTATGTGTGTTCCTAACATTGGCTGTAAGCATTTGCTAAAACGTATATTCATGTTTATGTTACCTTTTAATTTTATACATGTATTTTCAGTTTCTGCCATGGTAGCGGCACCAGTTGAAGCAGAAGGAAAAAGTGTATTTGAAAACATAAAGAAGAGACCATTAGATAAAAAGAAAAGAAACAAAAATGATAATCCAGAAGATATTGAAGGGTTTTTAGGACCGTGGGGAGGATATGAGGGTGAAAGAAGGTTAGTTGTATGTTTATTATTATTTTTTTAGCTGCATCCTTTATACATAGATAGATAGAAAGATAGTAAAAAAGTAGTTCATAGTTGCTCTCAGGTTGTTCTCATACTTTTTGGGATATTGGAAGAAGGACACCATCTATTATTTTATAAGTTTCTATTTATTAACATGTAATATTATTTTTGAAGTAAATGTAGACCTTGAAAATTTTCTTATTTTATTGCAACAATGGCATTCTTGTGCATGTAACAACTAACTAGTACATAGTGGTTTAGATCACTTGGTCAAATGATTAAAGATAAAGATAGAAAGATGTTTATTAAAAAATATTTACAAATTGAGCAGCCAAGATTTCCCAGTAAGTAGTTAAAGACACTTGTGTTGGAAATGTCTCGCTTCTCCGATGGCATAACAATAACATTATACATAACATACATATAATATATAACATGATACATATAACTTAATAGTAACAAAGCCATGTGTGTGTGTTTGTGTTTAATGATTATATTAAAATATTTTTTATTTCCTTGTTCTGGTAAGACGCAACGTTGAGATTCGACAGTTAACTTGACGAAATGGAGTGTCCTGACACTAGGTTCTTTCTGATCACCCTGTTTTGCAAATAAAGCATGACAATTAAAAAAATATATTTCTAATATTACTTTTATTATTTATTTACATACATACATAGCTTCACGCTGTATCCCGCATATAGCAGGGTAGACAGAGGGAACCTAGTGTTAAGACACTCTGTTCTCCACTTTCCGCCGAATGTTGGCACTGGTGGAACTCAATGCTGCGTTTTGCCTTATTACCAAACCCAGGAATTGAAAAATTCCATTTCTTGGAGTGGGAATCGAATTATTATTTATTATTTTTTTATAAAAAATGCTTAGAGTTATGAAACCAGAAGGCGAGGAAGCTAAGGAACTAGAAGAAATATTGGCAAAGAGACAAAAGAAGGGCAAAGTGGATGACGACAAGCCTTTGGAAGAAAAATCTGTATTTCACAGTAAGTGTAATATGTTTTATTATATTATTAGAAACAAAAAATAGCCTGTGTGAAGAGGGTATGTTTAATCTTTAACTATATGCTAAGGTTTTTACAATTATTTACAGAAACATCAATTAAGATTTAAATGTAATTAAATGTTTGTATAATATTTATTATACATATGTATTGCAACTGATTTTTAATATTTACTGTTATGAAATGTAATATAAATGAAAGAGGCCATCGCGGCGCAGTGCGACAGAGTCTAATGTTACAAGCAATTAGTTGCAGGTTTGATTGCCACTCTGGGGAATATATTTAAACTATTATTATTAAACTAAGATATTTAGACTATTTTCATTTCTTCGCTCACATAAGACAAAGCGTGTGCTTAATGTCTTAATGCAGACGTGAAAAATTCGTTCGAATTATTCCCTGTGAGAGGACGGGGTTAGAATAGAATTCCCCTCCGCCACGTAGGTAGCGTCTCGTAAGAGGTGGGTATCCCAGTACTTAGGTGGTAGGAGGTTCGTCCTCCGACTGGCTCGCGACCACTATCATGTCAAAGACGAACCGCCAAATATCTAATGATGTGTTCCGGTTCGATGGCATGTAAGCCAGGTTTTCCCCTTTCCCACCCCATCCTTTCCCCAGAATGTGGTGGTTCCGATAGCGAACTACTACATTGTCCTCCCCTTCCATCTGTATCATCTAGATAGGCAACACATTTATAACACCTCTGGTGTTGTAGATGTCTATGGGCGAAGGTAACCACTTACTATCAGGTGGTCCTTCTGCTCGTTTGCCATCCGTTATCCATAAAAAAAAAAGACGGAAATCGGTGAACGAGTGAACAAAACACTGTTCCCTGCTTTTCGCCAAAATCTAATATATCTTAAATTGACTGCCGAAACTCAACGGTGCGTTTTTAATATAATTTGTAAAATTTTAATATTTTCAGTTGACAAAGCAACAGACTACCAGGGTCGGTCGTGGGTGGAGGCGCCGCGAAGTGAGACGCAGCTGCGAAGTGAAACGCCACCAGACAAGTGTTTCCTACCAAAGGTTATATTTAACTTTCTAACTTCTCTTTTTATTATAACTTAGTAATTATCAGTGGCGAAGGGTGAAATTTTTTTATAGGTAACCTGTTATATATAGGGATCCAGTAAATAAAGGTAAGACGGTATATATAGGTCCAATCAAGACGAAAATATGACATATTTTCAAGGTATAACATATTTCTAATATATTATAAAAAACATTGATCTGCCATCGTTTTCATAATTATTAAAGTTTTATCAAAAAAAGATTTTTTGTTTGAATATTACGAATAACTCAAAAACTAAAGTAACTAACTAAGTTTAAGTGAGAACACATCTGATAAAAATACATTCGAACTCCCTTTCTTTTTATGAATTTGGTTAAAAAGTACTTAATGTATCGTAAAATCCACACAAATTAAACAGATCTTTTTTTTTTTTTAACTTCACGCTGTATCCCGCATATATCAGGGTAGGCAGAGGGAACCTGAGAATCTAGTGCTAAGGCACTCCATTCTCTTTCAACAATTTCACTCTCCACTTTCCGCCGAATTGAGGCATTGCGTGTTGAGTGGCGGAACTCAACGCCGCGCTTTGCCTTGTTACCAAACCCAAGAAATGAAAATACTAAATTTTATATTTCCTGGAGTGGGAATCGAACCCACAACCTGTCGCGTTTACAGTCGCACGCTTGTGCCTCTGCGCCACGACAGGCGTTTTTAAATAGTTCTCTTATAAAATAATGAATTTTAATTCCAGGCGCACATTTTCACTTGGAAGGGTCATACGAAGGGCGTGGCGGCTGTACGTTGGTTTCCTTCTACGGCACATCTTATGTTGTCTGCTGGTATGGATTGTAGGGTTAAGGTAATATATTGTGATTTTTTTATATTCTTTAGTAATATTGAGATATAAAAAAATACGACTTTTTTATTTTGTTACTCAATATTGAATTTAACAATTTTAGTAAATAATGCTTATTTTACAACATTTCAACTTTCGTGTCTGTCGTGGCGCAGAAGAACAAGTGTGCGACTGTAAACGCGACAGGTTGTGGATTCGATCGTCCACTCCAGGAAATGTTAGTATTTTCATTTCTTGGGTTTGGTAACAAGGCGTTGAGTTCCGCCACTCAGCACGCAATGCCTCAATTCGGCGGCAAGTAAAGAACGGAGTGTCTTAACACTAGGTTCCCTCTGCTTACCCTGCTATATGCGGGATACAGCGTGAAGCTATGTATGTATGTAAAATTTTAACAAAAAACGAAAATCTACTTCAAATAATGGATTGACCACATCAGAAGCACTAGTTCTCGTATCAGATAATTTTATTATTTTTGTCTCTTTTTTTTTTGAGTAATTTTTTTTTCATAAAATATATTTAAATAATATAATAAAAGGGAATAGAAATTATAACATTGACAACCATAAATCAAAAGTATTTTTACTCTTTGTCCGAAAACAATAATCATAAATGAGAATTTTTTTAAAATGTATTTTTTTAGTTATAATTTTTTTTTTAACTTCACGCTGTATCACACATATAGCAGGCAGGCAGGCAGAGGAAACCTGAGAACCTACTGTTAAGACACTCCGTTCCCCACTTTCCGCCAAATTGAGGCATTGCGTGTTGAGTGGCGGAACTCAACGCCGCGCTTTGTCTTGTTACCAAACCTAGGAAATGAAAATACTAACATTTCCTGGACTGGGAATCGAACCCACAACCTGTCGTGTTTACAGTCGCACGCTTATTTAAATATATATATATATATATATATATATATATATTTTGTTAAATTTTTTTTTTATTTCAGATTTGGGAGGTATATGGTGATCGTAGATGTATAAGAACATACTTTGGTCACAGACAAGCAGTTAGGGATATTAACTTTAATAATTCTGGAAAACAGTTTTTATCAGCAGGTAAGTTTCTTCTTTTTTACGATTTTTCACGTATAGTAGTATGTAATCATTCCCTCGATTGGGAATCGAACCCAAAACCTTTTACAGTTAGAAGCTGTCATAATTCAATGACCTCACTATTCAACTTAAATTTTCATTTATAGTTTTTTAAAAAAATATGTAGATTGTAAGATATTGTGATTCAAAATTGATTATAAAACTTTATTTTTTTAATTTTAACGACCTATTATATATAGCATAATTATTTAATAAATATTGACATCACAATACAATGGCAGACGCCTGTCGTGGCGCAGAGGCACAACGCGCGACTGTAAAGTGACAGGTTGTGGGTTCGATTCCCACTCCAGTAAATGAAATATTTTAATTTTCTGGGTTTGGTAACAAGGCAAAGCGCGGCGTTGAGTTCCGCCACTCAACACGCAATGCCTCAATCTGGCGGAAAGTGGCGAACGGATTTATTGAAAGAGATCGGAGTGTCATAACACTAGGTTCTCTGGTTACCTCTGCCTACCCTGCTATATGCGGGATATTGCGTGAAGTTAAAAAAAAAAACTATACGATTAACTGATACGGGTAGTGGATTCGTATCCAGCTTGCCTTAAATTTTTTTCAGCTTCATTCATTATGCTTAATGCATTGTAGGGTAGTCAAAAAAACCAACAACCTCGTTCAAACACTCCGTTGTCCATCCTTTTTCCCGAATCGGAATCGAACCCACCACACCTTTAATATATTTTAACATATTTTCTTTAATCCCCGCCTACGATCGCAACGTAAAGCTATGGGATACCGAAACTGGAGAGTGTATATCACGTTTCACGTCACGTAAGGTGCCATTCTGTGCGAAGTTTAACCCCGATGAGGATAAACAACACTTGTTCGTGGCCGGCACTTCTGATAAGAAGATTATTTGTGTGAGTAATTTTTTATTGTTTTTTTAATTTAATTTTATATATGAAAAAAGGACCCTTTTTTACTAAATTTATTCGAATATAGTATGAAATAATATAATATTCTTTTTTTTATCCTCACACCGTATCCCGCATATAACAGGGTAGGCAGAGGGAACCTGAGAACCTAGTGTTAAGACACTCCGTTCTTTTACAACAATTCTGTTCCCCACTTTCCGCCGAATGGAGGAATTGCGTGCTGAGTGGCGGAACTCAACGCCGCGCTTTGCCTTGTTACCAAACCCAGGAAATGAAAATACTAACATTTCCTGGAGTGGGAATCGAACCCACAATACCCACAATTTGTTATAAATTAAGTACATTAGAAATACATTAAATTAATAAAATAAAGTTATTCACACACTAAAAAAATGTTTTAGAAATGTATAAATATATAACTGAAAAACTCATTAATTAATTTTTGCCAAATTATCATTCTTTGAATTTTCTTTTTAGCTTCACGCTGTATCCCGCATATAGCAGGGTAGGCAGAGGGAACCTAGTGTTAAGACACTCCGTTCCCCACTTTCCGCCGAATTGAGACATTGCGTGCTGAGTGGCGGAACTCGACGCCGCGCTTTGCCTTGTTACCAAACCCAGAAAATGAAAATACTAAACTTTTACATTTCCTAGAGTGGAAATCGAACCCACAACCTGTCGCGTTTACACGCTCTATATCGACACTAACAAAAAAAAAAAATTTAAAACGTACTTATAAGAGTTTCTCTGTTGTTATTTATCTATAATACCTACATATGGATTATCGGTTAGAGTGTTTGAACGGTTAGCGAAGTGCGGGTTCGATTCCCGCAACGCTTTAAATATTCATATATCTTAAAAATGTTTTTCTATATTAATAACACTTTAAAAATAATAAAAAAATGCTGTTTTTATATAAACAGTGGGACACTCGCACTGGCGAAGTGGCTCAGGAGTACGACAGGCATCTCGGCGCCGTCAACACCATCACCTTCGTGGATGACAACCGCCGCTTTGTCACCACCTCCGATGATAAGAGTTTGCGGGTTTGGGAGTGGTGAGTTATTTTATTTTTATGGAAACGAATGGAAAACGAGCAGAAGGACCACCTGATGGTGAGTGGTTACCTTCGCCCACGAACATCTACACCACCAGATATGTTGTAGATGCGTTGCCTACCTAGAGGATACATACGGAAGTGGAGGATAATGTAGTAGTCCGCTATCGGAACCACCACATTTTGGTAAGTGGTTATAACTTAGGTATAACACCAAAATCTCTCTATAATCTACTAAAAGATCTCGGTCTGTCTAGAACTGTTATCAGTTCATTTCTAGCACGTATTTCGAAGGAGGCATTAGTAGAGGATCTTTTCATATTTGGTTGGGTTGGAGAGAGGAGCGCGGTAAGTGGGAGTCAACGTTAATGGGCGTTTTAAAGGGGCCTTTTTGTTTCATTCGACGGAATAATTCGTGAATAAAATCTGTCTTATTACCAACAGTCCGTAAATAAAGAATCGTTTAAAAAAATATTTTGAAAAATATATTTTTTAAAATTATTTTTTGTTAAAGTTTGAGAAAAAGAATAGTTTTGATAATCTTATAATATTCATTTTAATTAGAACAAATAATAAATGGATCTTGTTTATGGATTAGTTATGAGTTGAGCGCCGATACACATTTCGAACGGTGATGCAAAAGGGTGCAACTTACACTTGGATCGTAAATCCCAGGCATTCTCTATAACATTATGGATCCGCATGGTCTTCTCACGGTCTTCTCACGTTCTTTTTACGGTCTTCTCACGGTCTACTCACGGTCTTTTTATGACACAGGGACATACCGGTAGACATGAAGTACATAGCGGACCCGTCCATGCACTCGCTGCCCGCGGTGACGTCGGCGCCCAACGGCAAGTGGCTGGCGTGCCAGTCCATGGACAACAAGGTGGTGGTGTTCAGCGCACTCAACCGGTTCAAACTGAACAGGAAGAAGACCTTCGCGGGACACATGGTCGCCGGGTACGCCTGTGCGGTCGACTTCTCGCCGGATATGAGGTATGTTAACGACTACTACATAAAAAAATGATAATAGGTTTTAGCTTTTTCCGGTATAATTAGAGAGATCATAGTGTCAAAACACTTTGTTCTCCACTTTTCGATTACTTAACAGTGGCGAGGGGTGAAAATTTTAGTTTGGCAAGCCGGTAAATTAAAGGAAGCCGATGTATATTTAGGGAAGCCGGTAATTTTTAGGGAAACCGGTATAAGATGTGAAAGTATTTAGTAATTTCACTATACAATTTTGGCGATCAATTTTTTTTTATTTTTAATTTTATGCCCAATATTTTCCTAGCAACCTTTTTTTTAACTCTCACACCTTGTTTGACTTTGTTAAGCAAGCCGGTGAGAATCGAGTTGTATGGACGCCTCATCACTGTTACTTAAACATAATATATATTTCATTAAAAAATAGATTGACTGAAGCTGCTGAAAATGAATGTGTTGGGTGGTTGAACTTAACGCCGCGCTTTGTCTTACTAAAGCAGATAAGCCAAAATAATTAAAATATTATCTATGTGTCTCAACACTAGGTTCTCTGGTTCCCTATGCCTACCCTGCTATATGTGGGATACAGCGTGAAGTTAAAAAAAAATCATATTATACCTCCTAAGTGACAATCGATTCGACAATCGAACCCACAACCACTCGCACTTACACTACAGTACGTTAACACACTGCACTACAATGACCTACAAGTAGTAAGTAATAAGAGTAAGTATAATTACAGATGAGATATAACGGATATCCGTAACTTTATAGAATCTCGGATTTTTTTATATTATTAAATTATCTATATTTTAATACGTGAAGAAAAGACTTTGTATCCCATTTTACGACAATTACGCGGGTGAAAAAGCATGAAACTTGGCACACTTATAGTTTATATAGAGAAGGAGTGCAGAATGCTAATATATTTTTTTAAATAATCCATAAAAAGTATGTTAAATTAAAAAAATACATGTTACACTACCATGGTTTGACATTCACGTTTATATAGTGATGATACAAACATTGCTAAAGACAAAGCGTTGTTAACGCGTCACCGGGGCTACTAGTTTAATTTAATTATGTACACGAATTTCTGAACAGAAGTAATGAATATTATCTTTTACCATATAGTTTACACTTTTAAATTTTTAAATTGTCTATATTTAAATCTCTAAGGTTCATTTAATAAGTACCTACTAGTGTACCCGTTGACGCGTTAATAACGCGTCCTAGCGACGTATGTATACGTCACTTTATACAAACATAAATGTCAAACCATGGTAGTGTGTGTAACATTTATTTTATTAATTTAATATACTTTTTATGCATTATTTAAAAAAAATATATTAGCATTCTGCACTCCTTCTCTATATAAACTATAAGTGTGCCAATTTTCCAACTCCTTCGTCAGTAATTTTCGTAAAAGGGGTCGAAATATTTTTGCTTCACGTATTTTTTGAGTATGTCATACTTTTCTCTATTACAATTTATGACTTTCTTGTTTACGCGTAGTATTAAAATCAATGAGGTTATCTGAAGAATACTCAATCAATGTAATTTTAGCAAGTGGCTGACCCCAAGATGACCTTAAGAGGTCAATTTGTAACAATTGTGATTGTTCTTTGTTAGGGAAATGTAAATAAGGATGTTAACTTTTAACCTTATATTTCTTAGTAGGGATGTCCAAAAACCGTAAAGATTTATTCGTGATTATATCGATTTTTTGATATCGAAACTCGATGTAATCGATTTGCTTTGTATCGATATATCGAAGATAAAAAAGTGTGTTTTACTTAAATTATTTTGGGACAAAATTGTCACTGGTATATATGAACAAATGAATCATTGAAATGTATGTACGCACATAACTCTGCCTACTTCAAGAATACCGTTACTATCAAAAGTCGTTATACAAGAAACCTGCTTAAAAAAAGACGAAATTTTATATTCCACCACTCATCACTCAGTGTCTCGAGTGCGGTTGGAGAATGGAGAAGGGAATATCTTGACACTAGGGAAAAAGTGTGAAGCTGATTTTTTTTATTTAATAACTGTAATATGTAACGTGGTTAAGATAATAATTTGTAAATAGAACGTTTGATTATTTTTTTCTTTAATAAAAAAACACGTAAGTAATTTTCGACATGTAAATATTTACATCATACATACATACATAAACCACTGAAAGTAGGTAACCTAGTCCTAAGACACTCCGTTCCCCACTTACCGCCGAATTGAGGCATTGCGTGCTAAGTGGCGGAACTCAACGAAGCGCTTTGCCTTGTTACCAAACCCAGGAAATGAAAAATTCCATTTCCTGGAGTGGGAATTGAACTCACAAACAACATGTCGCGTTTACAGTCGCACGTTTGTGCCTCTGCGCCACTTATTTACAGCAGTTTATAATATTAATGCATGCATGAAGAGGTTAATGAATGTGGACGAGGCGAAAGAGGTATGCAGGGACCGTAGCGTTTGGTGCTCCGTTCTCTCTGACTACCCAGGTAGTGATAAAGCGTGAAGTAAGGTAGGTAGGTAGGTATAATATTAATACGTATAAACAACTTATTTTTTTATTATCATTAATTAAATTATTATAGTTTAAAGTAATTATCGTGCTGGTAAAACAAAGTCGAATAATAATAATTCAATATATCGTCAGCTTAGAGTAAATTTTTTTTTTTTATTTTTATACTTACCTATGACATTTTTTTTCTATGATTTCCAACTAAAATACACATTCATTTTTTCATTCGAGAAAAACAAGTATCAGTTTTCATTTAAAATTGTCAAGAAAGAGCGAAATCAAATTTTGAAGTCATCTTCAAAAGTTTGCGTCTAAGTCCATACCTTCTCATAAAATATATTCATATTTGATTGAGAATGCCTTTTACCTCTCTTTTTTAGTTAGGCAAGCCGGTACATTTAGAGAAGCCGGTGTATATTTGGGGAAGTCGGTACATATATTCAGGGAAGCCGGTAATTTTTAGAGAAGCCGATGTATTTACGGAAGCTTGTATGGGATGTGAAGGTATTTAGTAATGTCACTATCGAATTTTAGTGATGACCTTTTTGACCTTGTGTTTTTGCAAACGCAATTACATTTTAAACTCCAGATTTTCCTAGCGACCTTTTTTTTAGCTCTCACACCTTGCTTAGCTTTTTTACTACAAGCACACGATAGGTATAATATAAACTATTTCTCAAACAAACATGTTCATAAATTTATGCCAATCAAATAATATTTTACAACAATTTATGGCGGTTTACTTTAATTTATATGAATTTATTATCGGAAAGTAAATAACGTAACTGACAGTTGTGTCTATTGTTAATTAAACAAGTTATATTGTGTCAAATGTTTAAGTAATATGCATCCTGATTACGTATAACTTAGTGGTTAGATAGATAGATTTTAGATAGTAGCTGAGGTATGCGGATTCAAATCTTGCTACTTTCAATTTTTGAAAAAAAAAAATTGGTAAAATATTATTTTTAAAACATTTTTAGAAAAAATACAAAAAAAACGTAGCGGTATTTGTACAAACGCCTCTTAGAATATGTCCAAAGCTCCTTGATCACTAAGTTAGAAAGAAAGAAGTTAACACTCCGTTCTCTACTTCCTGTCCGTATTTGCCTTCAGACATTTGTATTCTACAGCATCACAATGACCTCGTCTTTTAAAAATATTTTATAAAAAAATTATCTGATGAAATAAAATAAAATTAATTACGGATTGAAATCAATTGATATTTGTGACATGTAAAGATTTTTTTGCCTGTCGTGGCGCAGAGGCACAAGCATGCGACTGTAAACGCGACAGGTTCGATTTCCACTCCAGGAAATGGAATTTTTTATTTCCTGGGTTTGGTAACAAGGCAAAGCGCGGCGTTGAGTTCCGCCACTCAGCACGCAATGCCTCAATTCGACGGAATGTGGGGAACGGAGTGACTTAACACTAGGTTCCCTCTGTCTACCCTGCTATATGCGGGATACAGCGTGAAGCTATGTATGTATGTAATATTTAAAATAATTTTAAATGTAGAAATAGATCGAAAATATCTTTATCGTATACATATATTTTTTAATTTTTCTGCATAAATTTTTGCAATAACTACATCACTAAACGCGGTCGCAGGCAAAAATCACAATAAATGAATTGTTTATATTGTTTTAAATTTAAAATACTTTTTATTATTTAAATAAAAACTTTTTCAAGTACTTTTCAATCGTTGAATAACTTTAAAGTTACCACTAGCACGGAAAACAGCTGTACTGTGTAGACCTGCGAAGCAAAATAGTTGCTCTTTTCAACTATAAGAGATACAATTTTATTATTTAATACTATACTATGTAATTTTTCCTACATAAAATTCAATTTTTTTTTATTTCCAAACATTTAAATATTCTTGGACAGAAAAATAAGCCTAAGTTATTTTAATTTCTGTAGTGGCAAATTTAAAATCGATTGTTCTTTTTACCTTCACGCTTTATCCCGTATATAGCAGGATAGGCCGAGGGAACATGAGAACCTGGTGTTAAGACACTCCGTTCTCTTTCAACAATTCCGTTCCCCATTTTTCGCCGGATTGAGGCATTACGTGCTGAGTGGCGGAACTCGAATGGCCGCGCTTTGCCTTGTTACCAGACCCAGGAAATAGAAACAAAAATATTATTTAGAATTTTCAATTCCTGGAATCGAACCCACAACCTGTCGCGCTTACAGTCACACGCTATGCCACGACAGGTGTTTAAATCGATTGTGATTTTTTTTCGTGTTTTAATTTAATTTACTTTTTGGAGGCCATAACTCTAAATCCGCTACTCCTACTAGCTTCCATCTTTTCTAAGTTAATGAGTGACGAAGTGCGAAGAATACGTAGAAAATCTAATATAACCCACCTAAGCATATATCACGTGACACCTAGGTCATATATGACTTTCTCTTTGCGCTCAGTCGAGCGACCTCGCCTCAATGCTCGTGGAATATCTAACGTCACCTTACAATGTCAGTTTCAATGATTAACCCTTAAATGTTTTGTTTTTTTTATTACCTAGTAGCATCGTTGACGAGTAAAATGTCCGTTGCCTTAGTAACGTGGTTAAAAAAATAAAAGGAAAACGCATTTTTTTTTAAATATTTGTTTTCGTACTCCTTTATAGGCGTTCACATATACATAATGATAAGCTATTAATATTTTTGTTATTTGGATATATTTAAAAACGTAAAAATATCGTAGTAGGCAGAGGGAACCAGAGAACCTAGTCTCTAACTCCATTCTCTTTCAACAATTCCGTTCCCCACTTTCCGCTGAATTGAGGCATTGCGTGTTGAGGTGACGGAACTCAACGCCGCGCTTTGCCATGTTACCAAACCCAAGAAATGAAAATACTAAATTTTACATTTCCTGGAGTGGGAATCGAACCCACAACCTGTCGCGTTTACAGTCGCACGCTTGTACCTCTGCGCCGCGACAGGCGTTCTAGATATTTATAAAATCTAATAAGTTTAACTTTTTAACTTCCTGTTAACACACCGTCTGCATTTTGTTTGGTAGACAAATAAAAACTGGAAACAAAAAAAACAGTCGTAAGTAATCTGTACTTTCCGCTATTACATAAACGTTACTAGTCTCATAATTACTTAACATTTTGTCTTACATCAGGCCTTATATTTAAATGGAAGACATGTATAGAAAGTGATATGTCATGTTTTTTAATTTTGGCACTTAAAAAAGTATCTTAAAAAAAAGTAATTTAATTTTAACCTTTGTCGTAATAAGAAAAAATAGTTATTTGCAGTTGTTTCTGCAAAGTATAAAAATACAAAATTCAATATTATTTAGTATTTTCGATGCTTAGCACGCAATGCCTCAATCTGGTGGAAAGTAGGGAACAGAACGAAGTGTTTTAACACTAGATTGTTAGGTTCCCTCTGCCTACCCTGCTATATGTGGGATACAGCGTGAAACTAAAAAAAAATTAAAAACGAAAATAATATACATATACATAGCTTCCCGCTGTATCCCGCATATAGCAGGGTAGAGGGAACCTAGTGTTAAGACACTCCGTTCCCCACTTTCCGCCGAATAGAGGCATTGCGTGCTGAGTGGCGGAATTCAACGCCGCGCTTTGCTGTGTTACCAACCCCAGGAAATGAAAAATTCCATTTCTTGGAGTGGGAATCGAACCCACAACCTGTGACGTTTACAGTCGCACGCTTGTGCATCTGCGCCACGACAGGCGTAAATAATATATTTTAAAATTTTCAAGCCATCTAGCATTTAAGTGTTAATAATTTATTATGAGGTAAATACGATTATATTACAACATTTAAGGTTATATCGGTGATTTATTTCTATACTGATCTTTGGTACTCATCTTTGTTGTTAATTATACTAAGCTATGAGAAGATTAACCTTTATCTTATTGTATTTATTATTATTTATTTATTTATTATTACAAAAATTCTTGTTGTACTTACAGCAAAGCCAAAGCGTACAACAAGATATATGTTAGTGGTTACAAAGAAAACTTAAACTATTTACTTAATAATGCTATACATATATTTAAAAATGCCTTTACACTCATACAAAACATATCAATATCCGATTCCTGGGCAACCAGAGCATTGAGCAGGCTCAAGGCTTGGTAGGTGGGCGCAGAGCAGGCAGCCCGCGTGCGCACAGAGGGCAGCTCGAATAACCGTCGCCGGTGCGCCCGCACGAGACGTTCGGGAATATACAGTGGACAGCGATACAGAGCGGAAGAGTTGTCAATTTTCCCGTTAATTGGAAGGAAATAGTGCAACATAATTGAACACTTTCGCCTTAGTTCCAAGGTGTTAATACCAACCATGCCTCCTACAAAAAGGGATGGATATAGAAAAGGATAATATCCGTACATCCTTTTACAAAGATAACGGGCAAACTTTTTTTGGACCTTCTCTATCATGAGTTTGTAGGTACTCTCATGAGGATCCCATATGATATCATTATATTCTAATAGGCTCCGCACATAAGAATTGTACAAACTAATGATAGTATTCCTATCTTGAAACCTAGAAGTTTGTCTCATAACAAACCCAAGAGATTTATAAGCTCGGCAGCAGATCTCAGTTATGTGAGTATTAAACGTTAGTTTTGTATCTAACGTTAAGCCTAAGTCCCGGACTGTTGACACATGCGTAAGAGGATTACCACCTATGTTGTACATGTGTGAAACAGGTGAGTAGGAACGAGTGAACGTAATTGTGTTGCATTTAGCCGTATTGAGCTCAAGTTGATTATCCTCACTCCATTTCACCACACTATCTACATCCTCTTGCAACGCTTCGCAATCCGCAGAACTATCAATGCCCAAAAACAGTTTTATGTCGTCAGCAAAAATGAGGCATTCCGAGGTCTGTACAACCTTTGGCAGGTCGTTTATCATAATTAAAAACAGCGTGGGCCCGAGATTGGAACCTTGACTCACGCCCGAACAGGTGTTATACCGTTCAGAACGGAAATTCTCAAGTTGCACATATTGCTGACGATTAGAAAAGTAACTGGCAAATAGATTTAACAGTCCGCGAGTGAAACCGATGGCTGAGAGTTTTTTTTAGCAATACATCATTATGGACACGATCAAACGCCTTTTTAAAATCAAAATAGACCGCGTCGACCTGCTTTTTATAGTCCATTTGCGTCAGTGTTGTAGTGGGTTCGAATCCCGAAGTATTGTTAGGCCTTTACCGAATACTTTATTCGGTTGATATCTTTCTTCCTATGTATTTAAAAGCAAGATACGAAGAATACATATATCATTAATAATTAATAATTTAAATAATAATTATAAAAATCAGTTTCACGCTTTACACAATATAACATGGTAGACAGAGAGAACCTAGTGTCAAGAAACTCCGCTCTCTCTTCTTCCAAATTTCAGACACGTACGTATTGAGTGGTGGAACTTAACGCCGCGTTTTATCTTTTTAGAGAGAAGAAATTAATATAATTTAAGCATAATCACATTCCGTAGTGGGAATCGAACTCACAACAATTCGCGATTACTGTCAGACTCTGTCCCACTGCGCCACGAGGGCTTTAAATAATATAAAAATAATTTTACTTAAAATTATACACATTCTTCTATTTCATTTTATAAAATTATTAGTATGAATTGGGAAGTAAGAAAACAAACATTGTAAATGATGGAACTACTGTTTGTATAGCGGCAACTGATTTACACTGTCGAGGTTTTGTGTTTCAAGTAAAATATAAACTTAGCTTTGGTTCTCGTTATGTGTTATTCTTATTTGTTCATAAAATAAGGAGTCAGAAAACACAATCCCGCGGAAAGTGGGGAACGGAATTGTTGATAGAGAACGGAGTGTCTTAACACTAGGTTCTCAGGTTCTCTCTGCTTACTGTGCTATATGCGGGATACAGCGTGAAGCTAAAAAAAGGAATAGAAATACAAGTCTTATGTATTATTTTATACATAAGCTATTTTATTGTAAAGTTACATCTAGATGTGTTCGTTAGTTACTCAAAAATTTTCGCAATTAAGTATAATATTTTTCGTGTAATAAAATATACAGTAAAATCTGTGTTATTTAAAAAAGTTAGCTTCACGCTTTATTCCTTATAGCAGGTTATTAAAGTGAATCTAGTGTCAAGACGCTCCGTTCTCCGTTTTTCGTCCAAATTCGAGAAATGAAACCTAATATAAATATAAATAATTGAAATATAATAATTTTCACGAGTGAGAATCGAACCCACAATCAATCGTGTTATAGTCAGAGTATGTCCCATTTAGTCACGATGGCCTTAAATAAAATATACGTTTATCTTCACACTGTATCCCGCACATAGCAGGGTTGGCAGAGGGAAGCAGAGAATCTAGTGTTAAGACACTCCGTTTTCTTTTAACATTTCCGTTCGACACTTAATTATAAAATAATGTTGAAAGAGAATGGAGTGTCTTAACACTAGGTTCTCTCGTTCCCTCTGCCTACCCCGCTATATGCGGGATACAGCGTGAAGTTAAAAAAAAAATCCATGTAATAATGATATACGAAATATCTATCTAATATATTTTTAGTTTAACGTTAAAAGAGTTATCAAAAGTTACGAATAGAGGCACAAGATAAGAAAAAACTGATAAATACATAGATATAGGTATGTCCACTTTTGTGATATTAACTAACGATTCACGTTATTTTGTTCTGACGTTAAATGTTTATTTAATGAGACCATTTATGCTGTAATTTATATTTTGAAGGTAAAATTTAAATATATATTTCAATTGTTATTATATTTATATAAATATTGGGTATACATTTTGCTAAAATCAGAGTAGTATCCACTTTCGCTTCCTACGGATGATTGGGGCAGTTCCCGCGGGCCTCGGTCAGTGGCGGTAGAGGAGTAGCACCGTGAGGTTTTAGTGGGTATACGGTCGGCTTCTTTACAGCAGGTCCGGACTCCTACATATACCGTCCGAGTCCCGCGGGCGGGTGTCCGTAACGAAGTTGTATATGTATATACCACACGCAATGCCTCGATTCCGTGGAAAGTGGGAATCGGAAAATTTAAAGCTAAAAAATATATATAATTGTATTAATCACGTATTAATACAAAATAAGAAAAAATTGAATACCTTTTATGAAAACTATGCGGAAGGAGGGGCGTGATAATTACCATACCTTTAGTGTATGTAGAGAAGAAGTTCAGAAAACTAATATTTTTCTGTAATGTATCAGAAATACATTAAATAATTATTTATTTAAATATACATTGCTCACAGTACCACATGTTTGACGTACACTTTTTAATATTTTGCTAAGGAAACGTGTGTATACGGCAATGGGGCTGCTGGTATAACTTAATTCTTTTTTCTTTTTTTTTCACTTCACGCTGTAACCCACATATAGCAGGGTAGGCAGAGGGAACCAGAGAACCTAGTCTTAAGACACTCCATTCTCTTTCAACAATTCCGTTCCCCACTTTCCGCCAAATTGAGGCATTGCGTGTTGAGTGGCGGAACTCAACGCCGCGCTTTGCCTTGTTACCAAATCCAGGAAATGAAAATACTAACATTTCCTGGAGTGGGAATCGAACCCACAACCTGTCGTGTTTACAGTCGCACGCTTGTGCCTCTGCGCCACGACAGGCGTTATAATTTAATTATCCTATACAAATAACAAAATGATAACTATACTCGTAGTCTTAACAACGTGTGTGCCACTTTATACAAAAGTGTATGTCAAGCATATGGTAGTGTTTAATATTTATTTTATATATTTAATGTATTTCTAATGCTTTGTAATGAAAAATATTAAATTTCATATTTCTTCTTGACGTCAATTTAACTTTGCCAAATCTTATTTTTATTTAACTCTTCAATTCACATATTTTTTGTAAAAAGGGATCACTTTTTCCTTTCACTGATTAATATATAAATAATATAAAACAATGTATATACAGTCCAAGCCTTAGATATGTGGAGGCACTGTGGGGCAATGCCCATAGAAAATACTATAACTTGATCTGGCACTAGTAATAGTTTTACTTCCGCCGTATATGTAACCACCGCTGTCCTATCATCAACTTTATATACAATCCTCTTACTACATAGGGATATGATAAGAATATCGCTTAGCGATATTATTTAATTTAGTACAAACTTAGAGTAATTTTGTTTTTATAAATATTTCCGGGTATCAGGAAACTGATATTTTTTTATTTATACGAATAAATATTGTTACAAAATAAAATATTATAGGCTAACAGGTAAAAGTTATCAGTTATGTTTTCCCTGTGAGGGGACGGGGTTGGAATACAATTCCCCTCCGCCGCTGGGTAGCGTCCCGTAAGAGGCGGGTGTCCCAGTAGTTTGGTGGTAGGAGGTTCGTCCTCCGTCTGGCTCGCGACCACTATCATGTCAAAGACGAACCGCCAAATATCTTATGATGTGTTCCGGTTCGATGGCATGTAAGCCAGATTTTCCCCTTTCCCACCCATCTTTTCCCCAAAATGTGGTGGTTCCGATAGACTAGTACATTATCCTCTCTTTCCATCTGCATCCTCTAGATTGGCAACGCATCTACAACATCTCTGGTGTTATAGATGTTCATGGGCGAAGGTAACCACTTACCATCAGGTGGTCCTTCTGCTCGTTTGCCATCCGTTATCCATAAAAAAAAAAGTTTCCATGATTATTTTACGTTATGTTTGTGAAATAGCAAAAGAAATACATTTTTTTTCCAGTTCACTCTGAAATGATATGGTACATGTATAATGATAAAAATACTTATAGTAAACTGAATATAACTGATCTATATCAGTCTTCATCTATATGAATTCACGACTTTTTAATACTCGTACATATAGTCATTAATATTTTAACATTTCATTTTATCTTTTAAAATGGTATAAATACTTATACCTAATTATGTTTCAAATTTTAGTAGGTATCATGTAACCAAAATAATATTTATTTTTTTACCGTCTATACTCTTTTTAGGTTCAGGCTTTATCTCACACAGCATGGTAGGCAGAGTGAACCTAGTGACAAGGCACTCCGTTCTTTTTGCCCGATAATTCCGCCTTTAATTGGTATATTGTATGTAAGTGGTGAAACTTAACACTTTGTACTAATACTGTTACTTTTTAATTTAATATATACATACATACATACAGCCTCGTCTACAGTCGTTACCCTCTTTATAGATGTCTTACAGGGGTCTTTATGCTTTTACGTGACCTTACTGCAGTATCATTGATACTGTGTTCATTATTATTTTTTCTTTTTTTTTTTAGCTTCACGCTGTATCCCGCATATATCAAGGTAGGCTGAGGGAACCTAGTATTAAGACACTCTGTTCCCCACTTTCCGCCGAATTGAGGCATTGCGTGCTGAGTGGCGGAACTCATTGCCGCGCTTTGCCTTGTTACCAAACCCAGGAAATGAAAAAATCCATTTCCTGGAGTGAGAATCGAACCCACAACCTGTCGCGTTTACAGTCGCACGCTTGTGCCTCTGCGCCACGACAGGCGTTACTGTAAAACAATTTCTGGAATTTGCATTCCATTACTTAGTATTGACTATTCAACAAGTTTTTAAATATTAATTACTTATTTCAAATTGCGTCACGCCACCGCGCTCTTGAACCTCGCCCCGAGCATATAAAATGTTGGAAACAATTTAACATGCAAATAAATGTATGTTTTTCAATGTAATCATTTTCATAAATTATATATACTACATATTGACGCCGAGCCACTGTAGCGCAATGGGTTCAATGGTTCAACTTTCAATAGTTTCAAATTACGGGTTCGATTCCCACTCGGGCTAATATTTCAACTATTTTCATCTCCACGCTTTTGGCACACTCAGAGGAAGGACTGTATTTAAATTATTTTCTCTGGCAAGACAAAGTACGGTGTTAAGTTACACCGCTTAACATACAATAACTCGAAATTGGGCGGAAAATTAACAGTGTCTTGACATTTGATTCATTCTAACTATTCTGCTATGGCTTCAAATATTAGCCTTTCATAGTAGTCGTTTGAGATTTGAACCTCATGCAAAAGACAGAAGTCTAAAGTGCGCCACGATGTCAATACAATGTGTTGTTTATTCTAGAAACTGTAATTTTACATTAAGTACCAATATTATAATTATTTCTAATGTTTTACGTAATTGTGTTATAACATATATTTATTTGTAAAGAATCAGCAATTATGAATTGATAAGTGTTTGATAAAATAATCGACTTCTTCTTACATAATCATGACTACTACTAATATTATGAACACGACAGGTTGTGAGTTCGATTCCCGCTCCAGGAAATGGAATTTTTGATTTCCTAGGTTTGGTAACGAGGCAAAGCACGGCGTTGAGTTGCGCCAATCAGCATACAATACCTCAATTCGGCGGAAAGTGAGGTATTGTGTGTGAACACTAGGTGCCCTCTGCCTACCCTGCTGTATGCGGGATACAGCGTGAAGTTATGTATGTATGTATGTATTTATGTACTAATATTATAAATGCTAAAGATTGTGAGAATTCATGTTTGTTACTCTTTCACGCGTAAATTACTGGACAGATCTAGATGAAACTTTACAATGATATAGCAATTAATAAAGATTTTCTGTAATTTGGCCAATTTGGTCATAAAGTTATCGTTATTCATAACTATCTAGTACATAATATAAATTACACTAAAGCTGACGTTGATTTGGCGCTGTTGGTATTAGTGTAAAGGTTTTGGTTGCAAATTTTACTCCGATATCGAGGTGTAGAGTCGATGTACTCAAAATGAATTTGTGATAAATAAAAATACTAAACTTATAACGAAATAAATACCTATCCGTAACCGTATCCGATATTAATCTTTTGCATAATTGCGGGTATATGCGGAGTTTAAATAAGGTCCCTTTTTTATTTTGTCTGGCTATATTATAAATATTTAGTTAACATCACCAATCATTTTTTTTTTAACTTCACGCTGTATCCCATATATAGCAGGGTAGGCAGAGGGAACCTGAGAACCTAGTGTTAAGACACTCCGTTCTCTTACAACGATTCCGTTCTCCACTTTCCGCCAAATTGACGCATTTCGTGTTGAGTGACGGAACTCGACGCCGCGCTTTGCCTTGTTACCAAACCCAGGAAATGAAAATACTAACCACAACCTGTCGTGTTTACAGTCGCACGCTTGTGCCGCTGCGCCACGACAGAAGTTCAATCATCGGAACCGATATAGTATTCTTCTTACATCCATGTCCGTTTCCAGATTCGAAATATTACCATACACCTATAATATCCCTGGTTTGACGTTATTTTTTATCATATACCGTTTTTAACCGACTGTTACCGCATAACTGTGAAAACAAAATTTGATGACTCTTTTCTTATAGGACACCTAGTGCTTCTGACGTGGTCCCATTTTATTTTATTTAAGATTTATTTATTTATTTATTAATTTATTAAGGTCTACCAACAGAATATACACATAACATGAAAGTTGACACAAATTATAAAAAAATGTTATATTGCTCAGTGTTATTCTATTAACAAAAAAAAGACAGTTTTTCTAACAGCTAATTAAAAAAAGAAAAATTAAATAATAAAAAATACGATAAAAAAAAACAATACATTAACAAACATGATGAGACAAAATAAAAGATATAATATAAATGACAACAATAACAATCACAAGCTAAACTCAAGTGTAAGTCAAGATCCCTGTATGCGTTTACAGATTTTATGTTTTTTAAATTTTATTTCTTTTTAAATTATTCGTAATAATTTTTCATTTCGTGTATTTTAATTAAAAATGGTATTCTTTTTCTGTTAAACTCTTTATTATAGAATAAAGTGTTGTTCTCTCACTGTAATATAATCCCGCTGTCTTTTAAAAACACTACCAAAATAGTCCTTTGCAAATACACTGTCATCTGTACAATGAATAAATATTTAAACCTAATATGAAATTCAATGCCTTATTCTGAATTACAAAGTGTTTATCTGTTCTCTTTGTAAGCAATGAATTTTAAATTATTGTAAACGTTTTACATACGAGTATAACTTATCTGAGAATCGGTGTCAGTATATTTTAAGCGTTGGTGTGTTTGACGTCATTCCTGCAAAGTATGTTTTTTTAGTCTATGGTCGAGGGTAATGGCGGCAAATTTAAAAGCTTTGGTTTTAAAAATTGTTGCATTTGACGTTATGAATTTTATTTGATATAAAAATTAATATCAAATAAGGAAATTAGCTTCACGCTGTATCCCGCATATAGCAGGGTAGGCAGAGGGAACCTAGTGTTAAGACACTCCGTTCCCCACTTTCCGCCGAATTGAGGCATTGCGCGCTAAGTGGCGGAACTCAACGTTGCGTTTTGTCTTGTTACCAAACCCAGGAAGTGAAAAATTACATTTCCTGGAGTGGAAATCGAACTCACAACAGGCGTTAAAATAAGGAAATTAATATAAAATATTGTGTAAAATTAAAAAAAATCTATTTATCAAATTATTTCATCTTAGTGACATTTGAATTCAATTTAAAATATGATAGATATATAGTTTAACAGATAATAAAAAAAATAAACAATTTGATTTATTTTTAAATCTACAGATAAAACCTTATATTTGAAATTAAGAAATATTTATTTTAAAACAAATAGAAAATTTCTCAGCTTAGAGTTTCTCTTTAACTTATTTTTTTCTGCGACCACTGCACCATAATGATAATATCTCATATACATACATATAATATAATAAAGTAATTTTAAAATTTAATTGAAGAAGTTGAATATATTTTTTACTTCTAAGACTTTTCTAAGTCCCGTTTTATGGCACGTGATTAATTTAACGTGATGCGTGTTCGAAAAATGCAAATTCATGACGTCCATGACACGTACTTATTTAGTTTGCAATTTGAAACTAAAACTAATTAATTACGTTAAAAATACATTAAAATTATTCGTCTAAAAACTATTTCTTACGTTGATAGGAAAACAAATGTTTTTGTTATCTGTTGTTTTGTTTTTTTTTTTAACTTCACGCTGTATCCCGCATATAGCAGGGTAGGCAGA
>JAKGSA010000231.1:354043-392127 GCA_033558755.1 Philaethria dido | reverse complement strand
TTGTGTAAAAAATAAAATAAAGTGCTCCGAAACACTTAAAATGTTGGCAGTGGCATACGGTGAAACTGTTCTGAGTAAAAAAAATGTTTACAAGTGGTACAAACTCTTCCAAGATGGCCGGGAAGATGCCAATGACGAGCCTCACTCTGGACGCCCAAGCACGTCAACAACTGATGAAAACGTTCAAGCAGTGAAGAAAATTGTTCTGGAAAATCGTCGAATCACTATCAGAGAAGTTGCTGAGGATGTTGGTATATCGCTTGGCTCGTGCCATGAAATTTTTTCTAACGTTTTGGGCATGAGACGTGTGTCAGCGAAGTTTGTTCCGAAATTGCTCATCATTCATCTTTGCTGGTGATAGATTTTTTGGCCAAAAACAACACCACAATCATGCCTCAGCCACCATATTTGCCGGATTTGGCCCCATGTGACTTTTTCTTGTTCCCAAAACTAAAGAGACCTATGAAAGGACGGAGATTTGCAACGATTGAAGAGATAAAGACTGCATCGCTGGAAGAGCTCAAGGCTATACCGAAAAGTGCTTATGAGAAGTGCTTTGACGATTGGAAAAACCGTTGGCATAAGTGTATTGTATCTGAGGGGGATTACTTTGAAGGGGACAACATAAATATTGATAAATAAATAAATATTTTTTCTTAAAAATACAAAGTCACCTTACTTTTTGAACACACCTCGTATAATACTACTTTGTATTATTGGATCAGGACACGTATACAATTTTCCAAGCAAAAGAGACAGAAAGAAGTAAGAAGTAAGTAAGAAGTAAGTCAAAATATAGGAATAAATGTGATTATTTTTTTTTCAACTTCACGCTGCATCCCGCATATAGCAGGGTAGGCAGAGGGAACCAGAGAACCTAGTGTTACTCCATACTCTTTTAACAATTCCGTTCCCCACTTTCCGCCGAATTGAGGCATTGCGTATCGAGTGGCGGAACTCAACGCCGCGCTTTGCCTTGTTACCAAAACCAAGAAATGAAAATACTAAATTTTACATTTCCTGGAGTGGGAATCGAACCTACAACCTATCGCGTTTACAGTCGCACGATTGTGCGTCTTCGCCACGACAGGCGATTTATCAACCTCACGCCTGGTAGAGATATAACTTTTATTAATGTACAGGGTGCGGCGCGGAAACTTCCTGATTTGTATTTGGCGCCAAGTAGCCAGATGTGGTAGGAAAAGGGCGGAGAGTATTTCATATGAAAGGCAAGGTCATGAAGTTTTATTTCCCGCCTAGTCAGTGTCCACTATGCATTGGACAAGTGAACGCCGTGCGTTTGCCCTCGAGACGTATTTTTCTAATGGCTGTTGCATTATCGCTGCTCAACGAGCATTCCGTACTCGGTTCCGTACTCGTCCTTCAGGTCCGGTTCCTGATCGGAAATCGATTGTTACGTGGGTGAACATATTAAGTGCAAGTGGAAGTGTGAATAAAAATGGGTCTGGAGGTCGGCGGACTGTCACTACACCCGAAAACGTAGAGAGAGTTAGACTGTCATTTCTGCGTTCTCCAAACAAATGATTGACGCCTTTTTTCTGCCTATACTGGCTGAATTGAATATCAGGGATGTCTAGTGCCAACAGGATGGAGCCACGGCCCACACAGCGCGATGTTCAATAGATTTTTTGAGACAACATTTTGCAGAGCGTCTCATCTCCTTGAGAGGTGACCTTCTTTGGTCGGCCCGATCCCCTGATTTGGCTCCTTCCCTCCCTCCTCCTCCTTTGGCGACTTTTTTTGATGGGGTTATCTTAAATCAATTGTTAACAATGACCGTCCAAGAACCCTACCTCATTTAAAGAACATCATACGTCAAGCCATCGCCAACATACCCGTCAATATGCTTCAGCGAGTTGAACGGAACTTCAAAAATCAACTAACCCAATGTATTGACAATGAGGGCTGTCATTTGTCCGATGTCATTCTTCATTCTTTTTCTATTGAGCTTTGAAATCAGGAAGTTTCCGCGCCGCGCCCTGTATTAATGTAGTAAACAAAAATAACTAAATTTGTTTTTTTAATGAGGTATTTAATTTTCGCGATTTTTAAATATATTAAACGAAACTATATTTACCGGATTAATTGTATATATTTTAGTATTCGGTATCCAGTTTAGTTTTACTTAATTTTAAATAACAGCGAAATCTCTCTATAATCTAATAAAAGATCTCGGCCTGTCTAGAACTATTATCACTTCATTTCTAGCACGTATTACGAAAGCGGCATTAGCGGCATTATCTTTTCAAATTTGGTTAGGTAGAGAGAGGAGCGCGGATTGTTTTTTTTTTAATAAGATATACTATGACTATAGTAGGAATAAAGTAAAGTTGAAATTCAAACAGCAAAATTAGTAGAAAGGAGTGTCAGTTTGGGTATTTGGCACTTTGAAGAGAAAAGTATTATTTAAATTGGTCAATCTCAAACTGAAGCGGGTTAGGTTTTTCGATAGCCTGGTAGCGTATATATCATCGTACTGTTCTTTTCGTAATACGGAATTACTATTTATTATAACAACTTATACAGAGTAAAGAGAAAAATCTTAAAACACTTTTTTACAAAATTTATGCACACGCAGGAGTTTGAAATTTAACATAAAGTTTATATGGAGAAGAAGTTCAGACAATGAATATTTTTATAATAGTCCGTTAGATATACATTAAATAGATAAATTAAATACAATGTGTTTGAAACAGACGTTGGTTGGTTGCCTTACCAATGTAATCCGCTTAATATAGTGTCGTTTAATATATGTAAAAATCGCGAAAACCAAATACCTCATTAAAAAAACAAGTTGTTATTTTTGTTTACTACATTTCTAAATATATTTTTTTTAACTTCACGCTGTATCCCACATAAATCATGGTAGGCAGAGGGAACCTGAGAACCTAGTGTTAAGACACTCCTGTTGAGTGGCAGAACTTAACGCCGCGCTTTGCCTTGTTACCAAACCCAGAAAATGAAAATACTAACATTTCCTGGAGTGGGAATCGAACCCAGAACCTGTCGTGTTTACAGTCGCACGCTTGAGCCTCTGCGCCACGACAGGCGTCATTTCTAAATATTTTATGCTTTATTGCTTACAATAAAAGTTATATCTCTACCAGGCGTGACTAAGTTGATAAATGAGTAACATATGCGTTGCCTGTCTGTTCCAACGCATATGTCACTCGTCAACATATTTACGGGTACTAGTACATTTTTTTACGTCACCATCAAATATTGGCTATCTCAGTGTAAAAAGTCCTTAGCATTCCATGGATTCACATAAAGGAGCTCGGATATTTTATTTAATTATGAACTTCTAATGCCTCAATTCGGTGGAAAGTGGGGAACGGAATTGTTCTAAGAGAACGGAGTGTCTTAACACTAGGTTCTCAGGTTCCCACTGTCTACCCTGCTATATGCGGGATACAGTGTGAGGTTATAAAAAAAAAACTTCTACACTCGTCGGCTTAAAGTGTAAACCTATCATTTCCATTCATGTCGTTATGACATTTTTCATACTGTTCAAAACGGTATAAAAAAGACAATTGAGAAAAACACCTGCTGTAATTTTTATGAAATTGTCAAATTCTCTTTTAAATTCTTGTAAAAATAACAATCAAGCATCTTAAGAGAGCCTAAATTCAGATGTATTTTTTTATGTGTTACCGCATAACTTTTTACTGAGGGAATCGATTTTGATGTTTTTTTTTATATGATAGCTACTATTGATTTGGTCTTAATTTCGTTAATATCTGACAAGTAGTTATTCGTAATGTTACTTTTTAGAGCATTTAATATGAAGTTGTTTTTTTTTAATGAGGTACGAACTATATAACAAAAATAAAAATATATTAATTTACTTACGATCATATTCAAAAGCAGGATTAATCATATCCACATAAACGCGTACACATTTTGCACAAAAAGAATACTATAAACTATAAGAATCACATAAAAACTTCATTTTTCTTACAATTTCGTGCACTTTTTTAATTACAAACACCAAAAAGACTTGTAACGACTAGAATTACTTTTATTTTCACTAAATATACTGAATATTTTCGGCTAATTATAAATTATAATTGTACATAAAAAAAGGTAAAAAATTAGGCAATCCGTCAAGCTATGCCGCGAACAGCATTGCTTTATCTAATGACAGACTGTTTACATTTTTTTCATAATAGTCTTTGGTAACATTATACTATGTTGGTGATAAGTTATGTAATTTAAATTATATTCTATAGCAGATAGAATGACATCGAAATTTTAGTTGGTTAATGTTACATACAAATCAAATAGTTATTCATTCTTTTAATCGACTTCAAAAAATAGAGGTTCTCGGTAAGGATGTGCGAATACTATTCGAATCGGATCGAATAATTCTATTCGGTTCGAAGTTCCATTCGAATAATTCAAAAAATTCGAATTTTTCAACAAATTTGTTAATTTTTTAAAATAATTATGTGATATTTCAATATTGATCATTTTTTTTTAAATAATTCGAAGCTTTTAATTGGTTTGTTAATTTTATTATGTAAAAAAAAGTCTTCAAAGTATTAATAGTTCTCAAATTCTGAAATTATTTGTCAATTCAATTCAATTTAAATTTCGATTTCGAACATCATAGTTCGATACGAATAATTCGCAAATTCGAATTATTCGCACACCCCTAGTTCTTAGTTCGATTGTATTTTTCTACGATAACACTATAACTATTTTAGGGTGAATCAATTTTGGTGATTTTTAAAAAATGATAGCTAGTGCTTCTGTTGTCACCAATTTTTACGGTCCCATTTAAATTTCGTTAACGGTATAACGAGTAGTTTTTAAGTTAATTATTATTTATTATATTTTATTTCAGGTTGGTTATTCTTTTTTTATTAAAATTTTAATTATCGAGTTAAGCTTTAATTCGTATAATATTATTAATTTAAAAAAAGGTATTACGCTTTTTCCGGTATAACAGGGTAGTCAAAGAGAAGCTACCGTCATGACTGCGGTGTTCTTTGCTTGTCGACTGAATTTGAGACATTGCGTATTCAGTCCCGCTTTGTCTTAGGAAAGAGAAGAAATGTATAATATAACTTATATAATCATTTACCCATATATAATACACATATATACCCATATGGGTGTATATGTGTATTGCCATTAACTGTAAAAATAATGATTAGTTGTAAGAAAAAATATGTAAGACTATAATCTAAGATTATAGCCATTTAGCATATGCAATAAACAAAATTGTAAAATGTATGCAACAATGGTTTAGCGAGTGTATTTGCCTCTGATCAGAAAAACAAGATGTATAAAATCTCTGGTTCCGCCAGAGGCCAGTGGGTCATTTAATAAAAAAAATAAAAAAAAAAATCATTTACCCAAATGGACTACGGACCCACATCCCATAACGTTTACAGTCACTGTCGCATTACACCACTACGGCCTCATGGAGTTAGTTCTTAAATGAAATTATAACCCGTTTAAAATTTTTAATAAAAACAATATGCTTGTAAATAATGTCATAATATATTCCACAATATCTCGATATTATTTGTAATAGTGGAAAAATATATATTTTTTATTTTCCCCTTTGCTAAGACAAAGCGCGACGTTGAGTTTCGCCACACAATGATTCATGAGCCACACAATGAACATTCGAGTAGAAAATCAAGAATAGAGTGTCTGGACACTAGGTTCTTTCTGCCTAGCATGCTAAACAAAGTCAACGTCAAATAATTTTATTCAAAATAAGAAGTTACATGCTTCAATTTTTGAACGTCAAATAATTTACCACCGGTTCACTAAATTTAATGCCTCAGACCTGAGAAGAACCGGCGCAAGAAACTCAGCGGGACTTTTTTTTTCATAATTCAATGCTTTACAAATATTTATTACTGACAATCATACCTTTGAAATAGACTCGAGCGAGCATTTCATTCCCAAGGGGTGTTATCATTTATAAAATCAATAATTATAATAAGAATAAGCATGGACCTTCTTTTTTTCGTTTTAATTTACACTTTGTATTGATAACTAAAAGAAAATAAAAGATACATGCTTAAAATTCCACACTTTCAATTAAAAAAAAAGTATTTAAGTATCATACAAACAGAATTTACCGATGTAATTTAAACTTAGAAATGTCTGCTCTAAAAAGTTTTTTTTTTTTTAACTTCACGCTGTATCCCGCATATAGCGGGGTAGGCAGAGGGAACCAGAGAAACTAGCGTTAAGTCACTCCATTCTCTTTCAACAATTCCGTTCCCCACTTTCCGCCGAATTGAGGCATTGCGTGTTGAGTGGCGGAACTCAACGCCGCGCTTTGCCTTGTCACCAAACCCAAGAAATGAAAATACTAAATTTTACATTTCCTGGAGTGGGAATCGATTATTTTGAATGATTTTGATATTTCAGTTATAGCTTTTGATAATTTAAAGTTCTTACAAGTATAACAATAATAAATTGATTGTCTTAAAAGCTTCCTGTTTGAACAAAGGCATGCAATGCAATATGGACTTTAATCATGTTAGTAATAAAAAAATGCTTCTTATAATTTTAATAATTAAAACAAAGCGAAAAAAACCTATTACTAATATACAAAAAAATCTCACCGGTGGGTCGCGGTTTCATTTCCAAATGAACACTAGGTACCACCTCCATATTAAAATTACTATTTTGTTTCAAATAACACTCAAATACTAAAACTTCAACACAACTGTACAAATCAAGGGGATCGATATAACTAAATGCGTCAATACATCGATAACTGAGTAATATCTTTGATAAGATTGGAACGTCCTAATTGTATGTATGCCACTTACAACTATATCATAGTACATTAACACTAAATGCGTATGCAGATTAGATTAATATGATTTAGGGTATATGATGACTCTTATTTAAAAAGGATGTGATATATAATACAAAATATATCAAAATGGGGTGAGAAATGGAGAACGGAGTGTTTTAACAAAAGGTTTGTTCCTGCCATATATATACTTATAGGATGTTCATAATGAAACAAATTGTTGTATATATTTCTTTTTTTTTTTTAACTTCACGCTGTAACCCGCATATAGCAGGGTAGGCAGAGGGAACCAGAGAACCTAGTGTTAAGACACTCCATTCTCTTTCAATAATTCCGTTCCCCACTTTCCGCCGAATTGAGGCATTGCGTGTTGAGTGGCGGAACTCAACGCCGCGCTTTGCCTTGTTACCAAACCCAAAAAATAAAAATACTAAATTTTACATTTCCTGGAGTAGGAATCGAACCCACAACCTGTCGCGTTTACAGTCGCACGCTTGTGCCTCTGCGCCACGACAGGCGTATATATTTCAATGTAGATTATCGTGTAAGTGGTGAACGGAAATATTAAAAAGTGAACGGAGTGCATGAATACTAGATTCTCTGGTTCCTTCTGTCTATCCTGCTACGCGCGGGATACAGCGTGAAGCTAAAAAATATGTAGTTTACAGGCAATTTTATAAAATTCCTTCATTTTTTCAGGGTCTTTAGAAAGAACCTTGTGTTAAAACATTCCGTTCCAATTAGTCGAGGCGTTCCACCTGAATTTGAGTAATTGGGGTGGCGGAACTCAACGCAACATTTTTCACGTATCTCAAGTCAAGTATGAAAATAATTTAAATAACCATTGGGTTAACATCCGTCATTCTACACTACGATGTCAATTATCATATATATTGAAAAACAAAGTGCCCTTGCTCACTACCGGGTTAATTAGAATAACCAATAAGTATTAATCATAAAAAAATTGGAAAAAATATAGATTACGAAGAAAAATATATCGGTTAGTTTATAATATTAAATATTCCAAGCCAAATAACTTTAAAAGAAAGAGTTTGATATTAGATACCAACCATATAAAGTATTGGTCACTAAACTAAATTAAACAATAGTAACCAAAAGCAGAGCCGAGTCACTAAAATTTATAATATATAAAAAAATATTTGAATATTACGCCTGTCGTGGCGCAGAGGCACAAGCGTGCGACTGTAAACGCGATAGGTTGTGGGTTCGATTTCCACTCCAGGAAGTTAAATTTATCATTTCTTGGGTTTGGTAACAAGGCAAAGCGCGGCGTTGAGTTCCGCCACTCAGCATGCAATTCCAATTCGGTGGAAAGTGGGGAACGGAGTGTCTTAACACTATATTACGGATACAGCGTGAAGCTATGTATGTATTTAAAAATCACTCACTTGGTACTCTGTCGAAATTCATCATATCCAATTCACTGTTAGATTATTTGACACACACTTTGCAATATATTTAGAAAAGGCACGTCTATCGTCATACAAAGTTATAGACTAACAAATATTCAATTTTTGAATATTCACTATGAATCATATAAATTATGTTAAATAGCATTTAATTTATTATTAATTGCGTATAATTATTTAATTAATACCAAAATATTAAAGATATATCGATATTTAATGAACTCAAAGATATCAATTAACATTTAAAATATATTAAAATAATATATCGCCATCGTTGCGTAGTGGGACAGTGTCTGATTGTAAATGACAGTGGTCGTGGGTTCGATTTCCACTCGATGGAATGATAATATTTCAATTATTTTCATTTCTCCACTCTGGTAAGACAAAGCGCGGTGTTGAGTTTCAACGCTCAACACGGAATGTCTAAATTTAGAGCGGATAATGGGTAATGAAGTGTCTTCTAGTTGTAGTATAGTCAAATATTGAAGTCGGTTTGACATTATAAAAACAATTATCACTTCCAATATATTTTATATATTTAAATTTTTTTTAGCAAAATGTCGAAAATAAATAAATTAGGATGAATGAACGATTTTTCTAATAATTATAAAAATATTGTGTAAAAATAAAATCTTTACAACTATAGTTATGAATGTTTGTTTTTTTTTTTTTAAATTTAATTATTTCATTATTTAAATTCATTGTACTTAACAAATTGATGATAAAAATGATATTGCAAATGAATAATTATAATATTGTTGTCATATTATTAATAATTCATATATACCTTTTGAAATTGTTATTCTGGGAATTATTTTATATTAATATTTTTCCGATCTAATAAGGCGGCGTTAAATTCCGCAACTCAACACACAAATGTGAGTGTCTTGACACTATGTTCTCTCTGATTACCCTTAAAATACATATAATTTGTAAGTACTCGAATATATTTACAAATACATACTTGATAAAGTCATAACATATGATAACAAGAACAAAAGCATGATAAAAAAAGGAAATAGGACAAGCTTATCACGTTTTCATATGATAGTCATTCGATTTTTTTGAATATAGATGATTCATTGTAATATTTAGATGATGAAATTTTATTATGACAATATTAAAAGATTTTTGCAATAGATTGACTTCATGATAATAATGATGTTATTTAGTGCTTGTCGTGGCGTAGAGGCACAAGCGTGCGACTGTAAACGCGACAGGTTGTGGGTTCGATTCCCACTCCAGGAATGGATATTATGTATAATATGTTAACGCCGCTCCAAGAAGTTGGACTTTTTGTTACTTTAATTCTTTCGGCTTATAATAAACACCTTACCACGTCTTCAAACTACTACACTACTATACTATGTTCTCAGGTTCCTTATGTCTACCGCTCTATACGACGTGAAGCTAAAGGAAAAAAAAATCTTAGTCCTACTTCACCAATTGCGAAGACTCACCAGTAGACATGGGCGTCATCGTTTTTTAGATGTAACGGTTACATTTTACGATTATTCGATATCGGACCGTTTTCAGATATCGAGTTTGCATTTCGAATGTTTTCGTTATAATTTAGTTTCGTTACGATTTAGTTTTCACATGTCATTGTCTAGTCGTCGGTACGTTTTGTATGTAGATATTTGATATCGGATATGATAATTTAGATATCGATATGATACGATATAAGAAAACCGTTTTTAGTTACGTTTCGATAGATCGGTCTCATCCCTACTCACCGGTATTCCCCCCGTTGCGGTCGTGCGGGTTGTGTATGATGCGTATGCGCCGCTCGGGTATGTCGGGCTCGCCGGCGCCGCCGCCCGCGTCGCGCAGGCGCCAGCGCGCCGCGTCGGCCTCGCGCGCGCTGCGCGGGAAGTACAGCGGCGCCAGCGTCGACAGCGGCGACAGCTCGGCGCCCGACGCGCACACCACTACGAGCGACGGCTGCGAGTGCTGCTCCGTGTAGCGGCGGATTGTACCTGCTCACAGCACGTGGTTTAGTGATTGGATATTATTGTGGATATATTAAAGTAACTGCACAACATACGATAAAATATTTTTTTTTCTTTTTTTTTTAACTTCACCCTGTATCCCACATATAACAGGGTAGGCAGAGGAAACCTGAGAACCTAGTGTTAAGACAAATGAAAATACTAACATTTCCTGGAGTGGGAATCGAACCCACGAACTGTCATGTGTGTTTACAGTCGCACACTTGTGCCTCTGCGCCACGACAGGCGTTAATGAAATATTCCCCACTTTCACATTATGTTACCAAACTTAACGTAAACGTTACCAAACCCAGGAAATGAAAAATTCAATTTCCTGGAACGGAAACTCACAATCTGTCGCATTTACAGTCGCAAGCTTGTGCCTCTGCACCACGACAGGCATTATTATAAAGTTTTAAAAAAACTAAACACATTTTTGCAACTTCTCAACAATAACTATATAATAAATTAACGATATAAATACTCACGTAAAGCGACATGAGCGGCGACGTCAGGGGGAAAGTTCCTTCTCGGCGTACTAATAACACATAGCGCTAAAGAACGAGCACCAATTTCACGCGCACTATGCAATACGTTCCTGTAAAAGATATTAAATATTTGTGTTAAGACAAAAATATTGTGAAATTGATTAAAAAAAAAGTTTTTTTTTAGCTTCACGCTGTATCCCGTATATAGCAGGGCAGAGGGAACCTAAGAACCTAGTGTTAAGACACTCCGTTCCCCACTTTCCACCGAATTGAGGCATTGCGTGCTGAGTGGCGGAACTCAACGCTGCGCTTTACTTTGTTACCAAACTCAGAAAATGAAAATATATATTTTTGATATTTAATAATCTCCTATTAATGATTGAATTTTATTTTTTTAGTTCCTATGCTCAGGGAAGACTAACCATTTGGAAGGCATTGAATTTACAAAGGACCAATAAATATATTTTTATTTGTAGAGAAAATATATTTGCTCAAATAAATTAAGTTATTTTGGTCTTGTAATTTGCAAAATTTATAAGAATTTCGACGTATATGAATAAGAACGTATAGCTTAGCGGTCAGAAAGCTTGGACGGCTTGCAAGAGGTGCGAGTTCGAGTCATATTACGTTAAAATTTTTATACAACTTCTATAAATGTTTTATTTAAAAATATAAAAAAAGTTACTCACTTGTAACAATTGTGTAGAGAACTCTCCGCGGCCGTATGGTACTTAGCCACGTATTTCGGACTGACCGTGTGTATGATGTGACGACAGCGTAGATTGTACCCGCTTGTTACCATCACTTCGCCCGTCCGACATTCTGTAAATAATTGGATTTTTCTTTGATAATATATAAAATTAAATAATTTTTAGGTATAGCAGGGTAGTCGGAGAGAACCAAGACACTCCGTTCGCCATTCTCTGTGTTTTTATTTGCATACTATTTTACATGAAAATCTTTAATTTGCTTATATGCTACATAAAGTTTAAAAAATTATATATCAAGTTGAACTCTCGACCTGATAAATATTGCATTCAAATACTAATTAATCATTATATTAATTAATTTTATTACAAAAACTATGAACATGAAGAAAAGATAACCAACTTCAAACAGAATACACAAAAGTAAAATTGTTACGAATAACTCAAAAACCAATCGTCAGATCTTAACTAAACTTAAATGAGACCACATCAGAAGCAGTAACTATTACATAAAAAAGAAAACACCAGAATTGGATTACCCAGTAAAAAAATATACGGCAACACACACAAAAAATCGAATTGAGGACCTCCCTTTTTAAAGTTGGTTAGAAGAATACACATACCTAAGGCTCTCGTAACAATTTCCTCCTTCAAATCAGGTCCAGCTGCTTGCATTATACGCTCGCTGACCACATTGCATTCTGTCAGCGTTTCATCTGTTGTGTTTGTTATCGCGTCTACTTCTAGCGTTGTTATGTCGCCTTGCCTGGAAATTTAGAAAATAATATATTAAAATATTATTAAAGTAAACTAAATGGGGAATGGAAGTGTTAAAAGAGAACGGAGTGTCTTAACACTAGGATCTCTGGTTCCTTCTGCCTACCTTGCTATGTGCGGGACACAGCGTGAAGCTAAAAAAAATTGAAATAATAATTGTGTTCCCTCGAGGCTCAGTTATATCAAGTTACAGATTTTTACCCCTTTACGTTTTTTTACGCAAAGCAAGGTAGGTAGTCAGTAACCACTTATAGACCGATCTATTTGAAATTTGCACGCGTGTCCGGATCCGTTGATAATTCTAATATTTTCGAAGCATGTATGTCTTGTTTACGACGAAAAATATTAGAGAGAAAATAATTTGATATAAATGAATGAATAATACTGAGAAAAGAGTCTTTCTTTAAGTTTCTTTTTTAAATTGCCACTAGACTAGGTGCTTCCGTTTTATAAACAAGTTAATACATTGCATATAGACAGAGTGCGGTGTTAAGTTCCGCCACTTAACATGCAATGTCTAGAATTCGAACGGAAAGAAACAGAGATTTACGGGGTAAAGCGTGAAGCTCCATTATATTGCTCTAAAGTTATTTTTATATCAACTGTCTGTCTATAGGCTAGACTGCAGATTAAAATAACTCTCTGAGAATATCACAATCAATATTGAACTTTTTTCATCTATTTTAAATTAAGTTTGTTTTTTTACTTCATTATGTTTGGAAGGGCGATAGTGTAAATGAAAACGAACAAAAAAAGAAATAGAGAATATATATAAACCAATGTCTATCTCAATGATTGTAGGTTCGAAACCAACTTGAGACAATTGTATTTTACGAGTTTTTTCTTGGCCCAACTCAACTAAATATTATATTCATTTATCAACGAGAAGCTTCAAACTTCAATTATTAAACTGAACCCAATATAAAACAAGTTTATAATATGTCAGATTATAGCTATTGCATTGCAAAAGGAGGCTTTTCATTGAAAAACCAAGGTATTATAATCATATTTGAATTAATTGACTTTTCGTATATTTAAATGTTAGTTATTTATAATTACAATATTTTATTAAAGTAGCTAAATATATTTAATGTTATATTATAAGCTATTATAGTAGCTAAAAATGGGCCTCAAAAAAATTCATAGATTTTTTTCAACTTTAGAAAAATAGTAATATTTCATGTCTTTTCTCCCTTACCTTTCATCTAACGTCAAAAGAAAATAAATATTTTAAACTAGCTTTCCACTGTATTATGTCCAAATTACAAAAAAAAAAAATTGTAGCCTATGTGTTATTCTGAAGTACAAACTATATAACTGTGAAGTTTCATCTAGAACCGTTCAGTATTCGCCCGAAAGAGTACAAAACATCCATACACAACCACAAACTTTCGCATTTTTAATATTATTATAATAAAATATCGAATAAAAATCCTGAATAGGATTCGAATCGACATCTATAGCTTGCACACATTTATTACACACGATTAAAATTACACACAACAATAAATTATGTGTATTTTTTATATATTACACATACATGTGTACACATAATTATAATAACTACTTGTTTACTCATAGAAATACACGAAGTCACGATATTACAAATTGCAGCTCTATATGCACAGTAAACAAGATACGCTAGTAATTATTTACAGAAATAAATATATAAATACTTATTCACTTATTCACGGATGTATACTCGTAAATATCCGTAACAGACGTGAATAAGTTGACAAATGGGACATGTATATATTTTTAATGTAGACATTTTTAAGCTTTAGTTTTATATGTAAATTCTGTTTTTATGGCATTTTAATAGATTTTTATCTAAAATTATCTGTTTTATTTTTCTTATTAATTTTATTTATTTCCAATTACTAACTGTAAATGCGAAGCTATTTATCTTATCAGAGCAGGGAATAAAAATAATTTAAATAATAAATAATCATTACCCCGAGTGGAAATCGAACATACAACCAATTGTGTTTAGTAAGACATTGCCCCACCACGCCACGACGGCCTCTAACAAAAAAACTAGAGCTAAAACCAGCATAATTTCAATTCTTTATAAAAAGCTCATTTATTCAAATATCCATATACATGTTATTACTTTAAGTACTTAGCAAAAGTACCCATATATGCGCTAAGTAATTAGTACTATTCATATTTCTGCATATTTTCTATTATGTCACTACTTATATACGTGTTAGTAAATATAAAGCTATATATCGCCTGTCGTGGCGCAAAAGCACAAGCGAGCGATTGTAAACGCGACAGTCTGTGGGTTCGATTCCCACTCCAGGAAATGGAATTTTTTATTTCCTGGGTTTGGTAACAAGGCAAAGCGCGGCGTTGGGTTCCGCCCCTCAGCACGCAATGCCTCAATCTGGCGGAAAGTGGGGAACAACTTCGTTGAAAGAGAACGGAGTGTCTGAACACTAGGTTCTCAGATTCCCTCTGCCTACCCTACTATATGCGGGATACAGTGTGAAGTTAAAAAAATATATATATCAGCTTCACGCTTTTTACCGTATAATAGGATAATCAGAGAGAACCTAGTGTTAAAACACTCCGCCCTCCGCTTTTATTCCGAAATTGATTAATTTGAGACAATGTATGTTAAGTGGCGGAACTCAAAGCCGCGCTTAAAAATCTCTCTACAGAGAAGCTAATATCAAAAATAAGTTGTAACAAGCGTATAAGAATTTTGACGTAGCTGAATAAGAACGTATGGGTTAGCGACTTAGACGGTCTTGAAGAGGCGCGGGCTTGAGTCCCCTTACTTAATTTTTTTAAATATATTTTCTAAGGAATTAAGATTTTAACAAAAAAATACAAATGCTTCTCCGGAACTACCTGTCAGATTAACTAAATTTCAATGGGACCACCATTTATTCATACAAATAATTAAAATTGTTTCACCCAGTAAAAAAATATACGGTAACACACAATAAAAACTTAAATTGATAAACTCCTCCGTTTTTAAGGTCGGATAAAAGACGTAAAACAAACATTACCATATAGCAAACCGCTGGTTGACCTGATCGTCATACGGGAACACCGGGTACTGGTGCACGGGGGGCGCCCGCCCCGCGTAGTCGGTGAGCGGCGAGGGCGCTGTTTGCGACCAGCGGCACAGCGACGCCGCCGGCGCTCGCATCACGCTACCCTCTGGAAATGACAAAAAAGAAACAATTAGGCTTTTTGACGAGGATTTTATTATATATTTATTATGTAATAGTGTGGTTTTAACGTATGAACAAGTGAACTTAAATACCATTATACTGGGTTAATTTATTCTTTTAAAACGTATTATCACTTAACCAAATTACATAATCGACTTTTCTATATAAATGTTCCAAGTATAAGTTTGAGATTCAAATTTATTCGCTTGATTTTGAAATGATTATTTCTTATTTTTTTTTTTGCAAATATCATTAATAAAAAAAAAACGAAACGAAAATAGGACTCAAAAACATTAATTTGCTGCGATAACAACTGAAGGAAATTCAAAAACATAAATTTCATCGAAAAAAAAATAAATTAGAAGATACTGAAAGTCCTATTAAACTATTTATCCATATAACATGAATTTAGAAAAAACTTAAATAATATTCCTGTAAAAGCAACAACCAAACAGCAACACTTTATTCTGGCTGTGAACACAATAGAAATGCCGTTCTAACTTATACTGAATAACCAATAAGTACAGGTACTTAACCAAGTTATTGTTACACAAGTACGCACAACGGTCATTGTGGATGTAGGTCATCATTCAGTTCGATTTTTCTTTGTTGATTATTAACTGAGAAGTTTTTGAACGTGATGATTATAAGATCAAAAACTTAAAGAGGAAACATTCAAAGTCAAATAATTTTATTCAAGATAAGAAAGATAAAGTGAGGAACGGAATTGTTGAAAGAGAATGGAGTGTCTTAACACTAGGTTCTCTGGTTCCCTCTGCCTACCCTGCTATATGCGGGAATCAGCGTGAAGTTAAAAAAAATAATAAGAAAGAAGTTACATGCTTTATTTTTTATTTAGTTTAATTTATATTAATTTCTTTAGATTTAATATTTTTATTTATTTTACCACCGGTTGATTAAGCTTATGCCTCAGACCAGAAAAGTATTGGTGTGTTGATCTTCTTAGAGGAAACGACTAAATTCGCAACTTATTTAATATAAAGAAAAGTAAATACAATCGGATAATTTTTTTCCCGCAGTAAGGTAATCAGAGAGAACCAGCAACAAGGTACTACATTCCCTACTTACTGTTCAAAATCGAGACATTGCGTGTTTAATGGTGGAACTTAACGCCGAAAATTTTCTTACTTCCCCCAAAATCACTTCCCCCAATCCATTCAACAATTAATTTCATTTACAATCTCAAATTGATTTACAATCAACCTATGCCCACTGCGCTGCGATGGTTCATACTTTATAATTACTAACTTATACTACTAAGATACACCTGAAGTGAAACGGAAATTGATTTTACGCAAATGTAACTAGGACAGGGGTCGGTGACGTCGAGAGGAGCTCTCGTTCACTCTATCTGTGTAGAGGGAGGGAGATGGTAGAGCCATTGAGAGTGCACTTGAAAATAATTTGTACCATGGATGAATCGAATGCCACATAATGATGCGCACTATAGACGTTCTAATTGGTATGGTACCAATATATAGTTGAATTCTATTTAAATTGATATAATTAAATCTCTAATATATACTGTATTGTACAGTACTTTTGAGACCATGTTGGGACACTTTCTGACTAGCGACTGGGTTGTGGGTCCGATATCTACTCGAGCAAATGATGAAATATATTTAAATTATTTACAAATTTAATACGCTTTGTCTCTATTCTCAAAGTTGGGTGGAAACCGTTAATCTTCTACAGCCATAGCTTGGGAACTGGAAACTCTTTGGACTGGAAGACATCTTTTCTAGATCTAAAACTACCTTCGTGAACAACCATTTTTATTATATTTGTTAACTTCTTAAATGCAATAACGAATATTTAACTGCATAAAATGTTCTAACATAAAACATAAATTCTTTGTACAGTTAACATTTTAGTTACGCGCAATAACTTTTTAATTTGCTAAGAAAATGGTTTCATTAAAAAAACAAATAATCTTCCCATACATTTTTAAACCTAAGAACAACTTTTTCCAATTTCCCCAAAGTGAAACGTGTAAAGTGTTTACCAAAGGGTCTGTTGTATTAAATATGCCAATTTGGCGAATTTGAATACTTATAATAGCGTTATTTCTTTGTTCAAGTTATATCTACTCAGTGCAGCGTTTAGTTACGCATTTTAATAGGCAATGTTTTTTGTTTGGCGAAATATGGTGAGCATAATTTATCACTACATGTTTTCAATGTATATATGTATATATAGAGGCAAACGAGCAGAAGGTCCACCTGATGGTAAGTGGTTACCTTCACCCATAGACATCTGCAACACCAGAGGAGTTGTAAATGCGTTGCCGGCCTAGAGGATGTAAATAAAAGGGTGGGACAATGTAGTGGCCATGGCCCGCCAAAGGAACCCTAGGAACTACCTTCTGAGGAAAGGATGGATGGGAATAGGGAAAGCCTGGCTTACATGCCATCGAACCGGAACACATCATAAGATATTTGGCGGTTCGTCTTTGTCATGATAGTGGTCGCGAGCCAGTCGGAGGATGAACCTCCTACCACCAGATTAAATTTAAAATAATATATAACAAAACCATATCATTTGATATTTTACATATATTTTTGAAATACATATTTTTACTATACAAACTCGAATTTGACAGAACCAGTACCCACTTCCTTTTTTACATAACTTTTAAAATAAATCTAATATAACTTGGCCTTGAATATAATACTATTAAATTTACCTAAATAGTAATTGACACGTGCTATTAGTTTCATTTCTACTAAAAGTACTAAGTTTAACGACTTTATGTTTACATATTTTTTTTTAACTTCAAGCTGTATCCCGCATATAGCAGGGTAGACAGAAGGAATCTGAGAACCTAGTGTTAAGACACTCCGTTCTCTTTCAACAAATCCGTTCACCACTTTCCGCCAGATTGAGGCATTGCGTGCTGAGGACTCAACGCCGCGCTTTGCCTTGGTACCAAACCCAGGAAATGAAAAATTCCATTTCCTGGAGTGGGAATCGAACCCACAACCTGTCGCGTTTACAGTCGCACGCTTGTGCCTCTGCGCCACGACAGGCGTTATTATGTTTACATTTAATGAAGTATAATCTATTTATGACATAGTAACAAGAAAAATGAATAATTAAAGTGAATAACATTATATTCTTATCTAACTTTACCCTGATTTTTTTCACACTTATGGTCATATTACGATTAAATTGTACAAAATATTTATAAATTGTAACGTATGTTTTATTCTGACGTTTAAACTATATTACTATAGTTTCATATACTGGAACTAGCGGAGAATAGTGTCTTGACACACACAGAGGGAACCTATCCCTCTGACCTGGGATAAAGTGTGAAAACGCCTTTAATTCATAATAATGTCCCGGTGGTGTTAATAACGCGTTGACTTTAGCAATGTATACTCCTATGTCACTTAATATAAACATGGACGTCAAATCATGGTTTTATGAGTAACATTTATTTTAGTAATTTAATATACTTTTTATGCATTATTTAAAAAAAATGTTAGCATTCTGCACTCCTTCTCTACATAAACTATAAGTGTGCCAAGTTTCATGCTTCTGCGACCGCGTAATTTTCGTAAAAAAGGATCCAAAGTTTTTGCTTCATGAATTTATATATAGATACTTTCAGTAGATTTTAAAAATTAAATCCATCCATCCAGCCATCATCACAAACTCTTGCATTTATAATAAGTATTACTACAATAAGTTAATATTCACTTTTAGCAAATGTCTAAAAAACGTTTGTTAGACAAACGCTAAAGCACGCAAAAGCTATGGCGATGGTGGTTAACTTGTAACAGTTTAATTGTATAAATTTAAAATATTTATAATATACACATTTTAAGGTATGGGTTCGGTTCCCGCTCGGGGAATGATAATATTCAAATCACTTTCATTTCCCCGTTCTAATAACAGCTCTGAGTTGAGTGCCACCACACAATGTCATAAATTAGGGTCGGAAAACGGAAATCGGAGTATTTTAACACTAGGTTATCTATACGAACACCTATCGTGGCGCAGAGGCACAAGCGTGCGACTGTAAACGCGACAGGTTGTGGGTTCGATTCCCACTCCAGGAAATGGAATTTTTCATTTCTTGGGTTTGGTAAAAAGGCAAAGTGCGGCGTTGCGCTCCACCACTCAGCACGCAATGCCTCAATCCGGTGGGAAGTGGGCAACGGAGTGTCCTAACACTAAGTTCCCTCTGTCTACCCTGCTATACAACGTGAAGCTATATATGTATGTATGTAGGTTCTCCATACCTGTTCTATAACATGGAAAGTAAGCCTAAAGCTGATTTATTTACACGTTTTTTGCTTAGAGACAAAGAACAACGTTATGTTTCACCAACTAGTACGTAAAACGTCTTTCAAGAAAAGAACTAAGAACAAAATGACTTATGTACTTAATTTTAAAAGAAAACGGAGTGTCTTAACACTAGGTTCTCTGGTTCCTTCTGCTTAACCTGTCATGCGCGGGATAATGCAGCGTGAAGCTCACTTAATTAAAAAAAAATAATAAGTAATATTTTTTCTATCATGTTCGTACTAAAAACTTACATAATGCACATATATTGGTTAGAGCTTACCATATATAGCTTGCTATCTAATAAATTGAATTTACGTATACAAGCGAATTAATACTGAATATAGCTTTAAGGACACTATTTGCTTAATGAATTATAAAAAAATAATTGTTATAATATATAATTATTTTCACTTCTCATTAATATGTATTTTTTTTCTTAACTTCACGCTGTATCCCGTATATAGCAGGGCAGGCAGAGGGAACCTGAGAATCTGGTGTTAAGACACTCCGTTCCCCACTTTCCGCCGAATTGAGTAATAATAATATTAAATGCATACAAAATAAATATAATTTACATAAATATATATAAAAGAATATTCGGGGATACATTATTACATAACCACTACAACCATATTTTCGCAACAGACTATTATTTTATAAATACAATGACATAAAATACAACACATATTGAAATTACATAAACCAATAATAATTCAATATTTAATATCAATTAAAAAAAACCATAAAATTCTTTAAAATTAAAAAAATAATGCAAAAATAGTAAAAAACGCAAAAAAATCGTACCTAAAATCGTCATTCCACTCACTAATTATAACTTATGAAACACTATACGTCTATATACTAGCGAAGGCTGCGTACATGTGACCTAGAGGCTCTCACACCCCCCACGGACTACCGGGGGGTGAGGAGGGGCAGGGAGTGGGGAGGGAGCGGGGAGGTGTGAGGGGATGAATGCCGTGACGTCACGCGGCCAACGAACCGCAGAAGTGGGTCATGGGATCGCTCGATCTGATCTGGTAACGTTTGAAACATTTTCCTGCTTATCTAACAATGAGAGTTGCACGTAGGATGGAATGGTACATGGAAAAATAAATAGGCGTGAATAAGTTAATAAGTCGATTTGCATGTACTTTTTTAATGTTTGTTTTATTTATAGGTCGAATAAATGATTAAGCTAAATAATTAAAATTCTAGCAACAAAGAAAAGCGACTTCAAATAAAATGTCCTAAAAATAAAATTACGAATATCTTAAAAACTACTTGTCAAATCTAACTAAATTTAAATGGGATCAAACCAGAAGCACTAGCTATCATATAAAAAATATCATCAAAATTGGTCCAGCGAGTAAAAACTTAGACGGTAACACACGTATAAATGCAAGAAAATACAGATGAATTAAGATTTTTTTAATTCAAAAAAGGGGGAGGCCCTTTTTTGAATTAAAAAATTCGGGCATATCAAATATTTCTACTACGTAAAGAAATATTTAAATGACATTTAAATAGAATTTATAAATAGAACAAACTCAATAATGCCTGCTCTGAAAAAAGCATCGTTAATTTTTTACTTTACTCTATGATTCACACCTGGTATGAAAATATATATATATTTAAAATAAATTGGTTAATTAAAGAGTGCTAAAAATTCTATATGCATATCGTTTATATAACAAAGGACAATGCTATTTTTTATTTCGCCGCTCTAGTAAGGCAAAACGCGGCGTTAAGTTCTGCCATTCATAAATGTCTCGAAATCCGTCAAAAACTGAGAAAGGAGTGCTATGATACTACGTTCTCTCTGCCTATAATAATTTTTGTAATAAATATTTAGTTTTTTTTTCAGTTTCTTCTCTCAATGCTCTAGTTCTAGAGTTTTTTAAACTATTCTAGGCTAGTTCTTTCGAGTGTAACGAGTTTCCATAGGAAAATGCTCCCCGGCAATGAGCTTGACATTGAAGGTGCAGAACTGTAGAATAACATCGTATAAAGAAATACATTATAAATGTAGTTTTTGTCTAATTTTATCATTTTATTAAATTATTTTTATGAAAATTGTTTACCCAATCAAATTTATGAGAATATTTCATTATATGAAATATAAAATTATGGTGTATTCACAGTAGCTTCACATTTTACCGCGTTTAGCACGGTAGACAGACGGAACGTAGTCTCGAGACGCTCTGTTTTCTGCTTTTTGTCCGTTTTTAACATACATACCTACATAACTTCACGCTGTATCTCGCATATAGCAGGGTAGGCAGAGGGAACCTAGTGTAAAGGTACTCCATTCCCCACTTTCCGCCGAATTGAGGCATTGCGTGCTGAGTGGCGGAACTCAACGCCGCGCTTTGCCTTGTTACCAAACCCAGGAAATGAAAATACTAAACATTTCCTGGAGTGGGAATCAAATCCACAACCTGTCGCGTTTACAGTCGCACGCTTGTGCCTCTGCGCCACGACAGGCGTTTCAAGACATTGCGTGTTGAGTGGCGAAACTCAACACCGCATTTCATCTTACGAATACAAAATGAAAATGTACTCACAAGTTGGAATCCAACCCATAACCGATTGCGTTTGCAGTCAAACTGTTCCACAACGTACGATGACCTTTTATATTTATTACTACAAATATAATTATGTTTAAGCTGTTATTTAAACGTTCCTTGTTCATTTATTATATTTTAAGCCTAGACATAAATTCTTGTTTGTTTATATTACACTGAATCACATCTTAGGTACAACAATTAAACAATTAGCAGTTCAATGTTCCTGTTTGTATTTTAGTAAATATATTATTATATTATAATACTAAATTTCATTTCCTCGCTCTGGCAATAAGACAAAGGGCGGCATTAAGTTCCACCGCTCAGCACGCAATGCCTTAATTCGCCGGAGAGTGGGGAACGGAAAGTTAAAAGAGAACGGAATGTCTTACACTAGGTTATCTGGTTCCCTCTGCCTTCCCTGCGATATGCGGGATACAGCGTGAAGTTAAGAAATTAAATATAGTTCTCGAAATAGCATAGATTCCATAAATATAAAATGTAATAATTAAGCGGTTTCCCCAACTTAACACGCAATGCCTCGAAATTGGGCGGAAAATGGAGAGCGGAGTGTCTTGAGTAGTCCTTTAACCTACATTGCCATACGGGATACTGCGTAAAGCTGCTTATTAACTGTTTATTTTCTGAATGTTACCCCTTAAACATACAAACGGCATATACGAGTATGTTCGCTTCTAATCTATATACTCGTATAAATACGTGAAGCGAAAATTTTGGACCCCTTTTTACGAAAATTACGCGGATGGAGGAGCATGAAACTTGGCATACTTAGTTTATACTCGTATAGAGAAGGAGTGCAAAAAGCTAATATATTTTTTAAATAATGCATAAAAAGTATATTAAATGAATAAAATAAACGTAACACACACTACCATGGTTATACATTACTAAAGACGCGTTGTTAACGTTGTCCAAATAAATACCTTTTTTAAAACTCAAAGTAACACTTTAGTACGAAGAACACGGGTAATTTTAAACTTTTACAATAATGTAAGGACTCTAAAGCGTATCAAGAATGAAGTAGAAGACTTTATCGTTCACGAACACTTTATATGGCAGAAGTTAGTCCTCGTATTTACAGTTGGAAACACGTTCGAATGTGAATACTTCGGGACAATGCAATTGTCAGTACATTACACTGCCTTTTTAACCGATTTCAAAAAATGAGGAGGTTTTAAATTAAAGTGTTTTTATGCGCATCATTATAACGCCTGTCGTGGTGCAGAGGCACAAGCATGCGACTGTAAACGCGACAGGTTGTGGGTTCGATTCCCACTCAAGGAAATGTTAGTCTTTTCATTTTTAGGGTTTGGTAATAAGGCAAAGTGCGGCGTTGAGTTCCGCCACTCAGCACGCAATTCGGCGGAAAGTGGGAAACAGAATTGTTGTAAGAAAACGGAGTGTCTTAACACTAGGTTCCCAGGTTCCCTCTGCCTACCCTGCTATATGCGGGATACAGCGTGAAGTTAAAAAAAAAACCTTTTCCTAAGTGAACCAATTTTAATAATTATATGACAGGTAGTGCTTCTAATGTGGTCATATTTAATTTTAGTTAAGATCTAACAAGTAGTTTTGATTTATTCGTAAAAAAAACATTTTATTTAAAGTCGATATCATTTTTTGTTAAAAAATCAATTATCTGATAATAACATGAAGAAGGGAAGCAACAATACTTGGCGCCGAGCATTTACATTTATTCGTTTTACTCAAAGCTCCATAATTTTCTTCTATAAATGGAAAAATCTAGTCTCAAGACACTTCGCTCTCCGCTTCCCGCTCAAATTCGAGACATTGCATGTCGAATGGCAGAGCTTAACGCCGCGCTTTTATCTACAACTTAGTTTGCGCGGTCTATATTACCCTCGCCAATACATATCCATATTATATTATTAACTTTATATATAAAAATGAATGTTTGTCTGTATGTCCTTTATAGAATCATTTGACCATGTATGATCATATATAAAAATGAATGTTTGTCTGTATGTCCTTTATAGAATCATTTGACCATGTATGATCTTTAGCAAAGTTGTTATGCATGAGTCCACGAAGGTTTCTGAGTACCATCTGAGGTACGATCAAGTTTTGACAGATGGCACCACACATCTTTTCGAAATTTTGTTAATTTCGAATCGAAAAATCAATGAAATTACTCAAATTGGTTTGAATATTTGTATATAATGTCTTTCCTTCAAATTTATTTTTAGTGGCGTAGCAACGCGCGCAGGGTAACGCGTTTAGTTATTTATATTAAAATTTAAAATTACAAATTATCATAAAATAATCTATTTACACAACATATAAACATATATCAAAGCTAATCCTTCAACAATTGTTTATTTGCGCGCTTAAGTCCAAGATATGCGCACGCGCAGATTACAAGAAGACAGAACAATAAAACGCAAATCGTAAACAACATAACAATGGCACTATAATGAATAGTGCCATTTCATAATAAATGAAAATCTTATTTGTAAACTTATGTTTACTTATATATAATTTACACATGTTGTAACTCAACATCTTAGCTTTATGATATTTAGATATTTTCTAGGTTATTTTTTTTTAACTTCACGCTGTAACCCGCATATAGCAGGGTAGGCAGAGGGAACCAGAATCTAGTGTTAAGACACTCCATTCTCTTTCAACAATCCCGTTCCCCGCTTTCCGCCGAATTGAGGCATTGCGTGTTGAGTGGCGATACTCAACGCCGCGCTTTGCCTTGTTACCATACCCAAGAAATGAAAATAATAAATTTTACATTTTCTAGACTGTTCTAGAGTGGTCTAGGTTATTTTTTATATATAAAGTATTAACGACCCGTTGATTTGTAATGTACGTGTTGCCATAGCAACTGTGCTAAGGCCAATGTATGTCACTTAATACAAAACTATCTGTGTGTATTTATTGGGATACACAGGATTGTGTAAGAATACTTTCGTTAAAAGAGGTACCTACTATATTATGTATGTATGAAGACACCATAAACATGTGTTATTTAAAATTAATTCATATTTTATATATAATTTTCAATAAAAACATAAGTTATAAACATATCTAAAATAGAGTTATTTTTTTTTAGCTTCACGCTGTAACCCGCATATAGCAGGGTAGGCAGAGGGAACCCAAGAATCTAGTGTTAACACACTCTGTTCCTCACTTTTCGCCGGATCGAGACAGAGTTATTCATCGGTGTTTTTTACTTCCACTAAATTACACCCTTGAATTAATTTGTTGATTCCCATTAATGAAATAAAACAAATAAACACAACATATGTGTGACATCAGTTTATACAAAAGTATAAGTCATAAAACTGTATGGAAAGCGGAGGAAAAAGTGAAAAGAGAAAAAAGTAATAGGATATTTATCTGTTAATAAGAAAAGGTAAAACGCGGAATATAATGAAAAAAAAATAAAATAATACATAATAAATATACATAGGTATTTCAAATGTTGGTTACCAGAAAACGTTCACGTAAAACCAACCAGGCAACTTTCAAGGAAATATAACAATACATATCGCAATAACTTATAGAACACTATAAGAATACCTAATAAGACGATATTTGCAATTCTGTATTATTTACATTAGGAAACTTAGGCTTATTTTCTTGAATGTTTTTATACTTTCAACTACATCTAAAACGGCTTCACGCTTTATGTCGCATAGCTACGCAGTCAGAGAGAACCTTTTTTGATGATTTCCGCCAGAAGGCGAGACATTGCGTGTTAAGAAGCGGCACTCAATGTCGCGCTTTATCTTACCAGAGAGGAAAAATGAAAATCATTTAAATGTAATTATTCCTTCTAGGCTAGTTAAGTTCTAGTTAAGGCCTTTCGTGGCGCAGAGGCACAAGCGTGCAACTGTAAACGCGATAGGTTGTGGGTTCGATTCCACTCCAGGAAATGGAATTTTTCATTTCCTGGGTTTGGTAACAAAACAAACCGAGACGTTGAGTTCCGCCACTCAGAACGCAATCCCTTTATTCGGCGTAAAGTGGGAAACGGAGTGTCTTAACACTAGGTTTCCTCTGCCTACCCTGCTATATGCGGGATACTGCGTGAAGCTATGTATGTATGTATTCCTTCTATCGAACCCACAACCAATCGTGTTTACAGTCAGTCGCCACGACTCTCTTCGCTACGATGGCCTTTAATTTTGAGATATATCGGTTTCCAGTAGACACGGGTTCGAGTACTACATTCAAATTTTTATACCTTTTTATAAAAATGTTTTCCTCCCTTAAATGTAAAAATAACATTTTAAAAATATTAAAAAGTTATATACAGTTATTTAAAATATATTATCATTCTATGGTGATAATGGTGGAAACAAAAGCATCGCCAGTCCCACAAAACACATTTCAACCGTAACAAATCAGTCATTTATGTACGTATCAGAACAAAACGTTCGAATAACTAGAAAGAATCACTAATGAAATTTTTACCTATATAATACTTCTGATGGTTTTTCCAATTGTTTAATTAAATTAATTATTACTATATTAAAACTAATATAATAAAATTTTTATTTTAAATTACTTTTTTATTCAAAAAAGAGCTTGTTTTCATTTCTCTGCCCTGGTGAGACAAAGTATGAGTTTTAATTCTGCTAAAGCGTGAAGCCGCTAAAAAAATACTTATTTCATAAAAAAAAAAAAATTTTTTAAAAATGTAAATTTCAAAAGAAGAAAATAAAAAACTTATCCCATACATAAAAATATTTAAATTTCAAAAATAGTAAATAAGTAAAAAAAAAATGCACAAAGCGCTATAACTTGAGAAATGTTAGACGAAACAAAAGGAGACGGACCGTGAAGCAAAACACTCATTCAGGGGTTAACGACTGCAAAATATACATTGTATTGAAATTCTTATCTTTACATATATCTTAAAACATTAAATGAAAATATATGTGAGGTAATCTTTATGTGGGTGTGGGTTCGAATCCCACTTGGAGAAGTGACTTATCAATAGAATTTTTTTATTTGTGTAAAAGTAGCTTGAGAGATGTGTAATAACAAGTTAATTTAAAAATAAAACTAAACGAAACACACTTCAAGTTATTTTCGCAATATTTTTTTCTAGTTCTCACAGAGACATCATACTATAAAAATATTTGATCGTGACCATTATCTTCACTGAATAGGTATGTAACGTTTCAAAAAAAATGGATGATCGCAATATATTCTTAAATTAATAATAATAACGAATATAATAAAAGCGAGAGGATGAGTGATGAAAGAATGGTGAGAAAGATATATGAAGCAAAGGTGAGCGGCAAGAGAGGTAAAGGAAGACCTCGGTTGACCTTCGGGAACAGTATCAATGATAGTGGAGGAAGGTCACGTAAAAAGCATGAGGACCCCCCGGAGGGCATATATGAAGAGGTTAATGACTGTGGATGAGGCGAAAGAGGTATGCAGGGACCGTAGTCTAAAAATTATGATATGAGCCGTACATATTTATAAAAAAGTTAAAGTGTTATAACTGACACATATATTTAAAAAGTCAACAAAATCTTATGTCCATTGATAAACAACAAGTGGCAGGGATTCTTTTGTTACAGCTGGTAATTATTAGTATAGCCTAGTTTAAAGGACAATCAAGTCTGTAATGTTATTATGAAAGCTTAAGCTTAAGCTTCTCATCTTATATTTCAACATGACATACTTTGCAGTTGCACATGTGTATATTTTTCTCTGTAATATACATGCTATTAATCTATTTGTAGAAAACGCTTGTGTTACTGAGTGACTGACAGATAACGTACAGGCGAAACTATTGTACATAGAAAGATCAATTTTGGCATGTAGGCTCCTTGAGTTAGAATGTTTTAGAGTTTAGAGGAGCACTAAGAGATAGATCAAGAAATTCCTACGAAAACGATATATTACGTTTTACAGTCCACGCAAATGAAATCGTGGGATACAGGTAGGTAGTTATAAATTAGTTACAAATAATTTGTTTGAATGAATAGATGTTCGTAGCTCTTTCCCACAAAAACTACTTAACAGATCTAGAGATCAGATCCTTACAATACAGAAAAACTCTTAGCCTACAATTTATTAAGATATTGTTTAATTTGGGCATAATATATCTAGTATATTAAAATTGCTTCTGGTTCGTTTGGTTTTATCAATTTCTTAGTACATATACAAATATAACAGCGTGGAACATTTACCATATAACGTAAGTCCCATTTGCTTATGGAATAAAAGATCATTAGATATTTATAAAACGATTACTAATACGTTACTGTGTACTATAACGAAGCAAAAGCTTTAAGTTTCACATATAAAGCACGTTCAACTATCGTTAACCTCAATGACAGAGACGATCACTTTTCAATACCACACGGGGGGATTTTTGAAAGGTTCATTTTGATGTAGACTTAGAGAGGACTTTTGGTACTATGCATACATATGCACTATGGTAGACTGGAAAATAATTTATTAATATAAAATATAAGAATATATACGACGGGTCCTACATACATGGGTGCTAGTATAATAGAATAACTTTACAGGAGAGTCATTTAAACGTTCCTTTTTTTTAGCTTCACGCTGTATCACACACATAGCAGGGTAGGCAGAGGGAAACCGAGAACCTTGTAATAAGACACTCCGTTCTCTAATCCGTTGCCCACTTTCCACCTCATTGAAGCATTGTTTGCCGCCCCGCTGTGCCTTGTTACCAAGCCCAGGAAATGAAAATATTAAATATTTTATTGCCTTAAATAGGAATCGAACCCACAACCTGTCGCGTATACAGTCGCACGCTTGTGAAAAAAAGTTTCTAAAGTTATTAATTTATTATTTAAAGAATTTATTTACGTCGAATAACGACTAAATTATTTAAAAATAAATATATGACAAAATTACTTAATAATAATAATCTTACAAACATTTTAATGGTTGTGTTAGTTGTGTTTTTGCACTTCTACAATTGCACGTATGGAGCCGACATATACGAATACATAAAGTGTACACAGTATACCATAATTTAAAATATTTTTTTTAATAGATTTTTTTGTCATTTACAAGTTAAACACAGCTGTAAACTTTTAACATTCAACAAATATTTAATGTTAGCCCATATTTGTTCAGTAATCATATAATTAGGTTACAGTAACAACTGTTTTTAAAGATAATTAAAAATCTCCGTTTGCAGATAACAAATGGATAAGGGCAAAGTTTAGAACCGAGGAGTACAAATTCTACTTATATATGAATTAAACTCAAATATTCATTCTATTGCTACTTAGAACGCCTGTCGTGGCGCTGAGGCACAAGCGTACGACTGTAAATGCGATAGGTTGTGAGTTCGCTTCTCACTCCAGGAAATGGAATTTTTCATTTCCAGGGTTTGGTAACAAGGCAAAACGCGGCGTTGAGTTCCGCCACTCAGCACGCAATGCCTCAATTCGGCGGATAGTGGGGAATGGAGTGTCTTAACAATAGGTTCCCTCTGTCTACCCTGCTATATGCGGGATACAGCGTGAAGCTATGTATGTATGTATTGCTACTTAGAGAAGTGCTGACTTGAACTTGCAATAATAAAAAAAAAACCACACAGATCTCACAGTCAGATCAGTCTCACATTTCCCTCATAGCAGGCAGGCAGAAAGAACTTGAAAATCAAGACACTCCGTCCTCCGGTTTCCGTTGTAATTCGGAACATTATAAGCAACTTAACGCCGTAACATGTCTTACCGTAGAGATACACTTTAATTCGAATTTGAGTCATACATGTTGAGTAACGTAACTCCACGCTATGCTTTAATTTAATAGAAGTAGAGCAGAGTGGAGAGTCGAACCCACAACCATCTACAGTTAAATCAGTGAGTGCAGAAACAACGTAAGTCACAAAAATGCAAAAATTCGTAATCGATTTAAACTAGCTTAGAAAGGCAAGATGCGTGTTGTTTTTCTCCCTCCTGCAAAATTTGAAAATCCGGACTTACATTGTTTCTGCACTCACCGATTCAATTACGTTATATAATAATAAATACATATTTTTTATGTATTGTATAATAATCTATAAATACAATACTTATGTAGTGGGCAAAGGCTAATATGTTTATTGCGTAAATATGACGCTCATCCAACGAAACAATCATACCATTGTAAAATCATACGTTTCGTTGCATAACACGTAGGGAACAACGTCGCTAAATAATATTAAATTATTTCATACTAGCTTTCCGCCCGCGGCTTCACCCGCGTGAAATTCGGTTATATCGCGCGATATGATAAGGAATATCCTATAGTCTTTGCCAAGGTCTAGACTATTTGTCAAAATTGGTTAAGTGGTTTATGTGTCAAAGTTGTAAACAGTTAAATAATCTTACATGATTTTGTGTTTGACAATAAGGACCATCCATACAAACTTTCATCCCCTATTTTAACCTCCTCTATCATTTTTTTCGCGATAAAAAGTATCCTATGTCCTTTCCCAAGTTCAGTTCTATCTTTATACTAGAATTTCATCAAAATCGGTTCAGTGGATTAGGCGTGAAAGCGTAACAGACAGACAGACAGACAGAGTTACTTTCGAATTTATAATATTAGTAAGGATAAGTATACTGAGAATGCTTTCATTTAAAGCTCTTCCTTCTTGGAAATAGCGACATGGATTTTAAAAGATTTTGAATTTTATGAGTCAAAAGTGTGGCGATGCTAATCTCGATTAAAATATTTAATTGTACACTATGGGTAAATTAATCTTGAAATATCATAATGTGACAATTTAGTCACATTATAGATGGAGTTACATAACATTAATATAAAAATTAAATATTTTTTGTAAAAATCACAAATACATAGTAAAATTCCAACTTTCAATATTTAAAAAAGTCACTTAAATTGTGTTAAGCAGTGTATAACATTTATAATTTGCAATATTTGTTTCTAAAATCACACACGTATTATAAATAAGTGAAAAAAAGTTATCTATATATTAATACGTGAAACAAAAACTTTGTGTCCTTTTTACGAAAGTTTAGCGGATGGAGGAGCATAAAATTTGGCACAATTATAGTTTATATAAAGAAGGAGTGCAGAATGCTAACAATATTTTTTTAAATATTACATAAAAAGTATATTAAATTAATAAAATAAATGTTACACACACTACCATGTGATTGACATGCATATTTATATAAAGTGACATATACATACGTTGCTAGGCAACGCGTTGTTAACGCGTCAACGAGGACACTAATTCGTTATTATTCCTTCCTAATCATTTACCTGTTCAGTAACAAAAAAATGCAAAACAACTCATACACGTTCAAAGTCCGCCATCATTTTCTCCATTAGTCTAGAACGCAACGCTTAACTTTAAAGCAGTTCTCACATGAATAGTTGCATACTTGAATTTTTAAACGAGCTCTTTTCTCAAGGCATTCTCAACCTATTTTATAAAAAGGCATTGTCTTTTAAAATATCTTTTTAGCTGTATTACAACGGTTTTCTTTTGTGTACTGGTGACCCGATACTTTGAATATCTTGCAAGTTTAAGTTGATAGTGTGACAATAATTACTTCCATTCCAATAATAAATAATCATATAACGTCTGTCGTTGCGCAGAGGCACAAGCGTGCGACTGTAAACGTGACAGGTTGTGGGTTCGATTCTCACTCCAGGAATTTTTCATTTCTTGAGTTTGGTAACAAGGCAAAGCGCGGCGTTGAGTTTCGCCACTCAGCACGCAATGCCTCAATTCGGCGGAAAGTGGGGAACGGAGTGTCATAATACTAGGTTCCCTCTGCCTATCCTGCTATATGCGGGATACAGCGTGAAGCTATTTATGTATGTGTGTATTATATTAATACGTGAAGGAAAATTCAATGGAAACTTCGGATCCCTTTTACGACAATTGTGAGGACCGAAGAGTATGAAATTTGGCACAGTTGAGTTAAAGTTATGAAGAAGAAGTGCAGAAGACGTTATTTATTTATAATATAATGTAACACTTAGAAATAGATTAAATTCATAAAATAAATATAACACTAGTGTATGTTATATGTATATATTGGTTTGACATAAACTTTTACATAAAATGGCATATCCGTTGTCAAGTCAAGGGTTTCTAGGACTAATAACGACATACAAAGCACAGCTAAGACTTCTAGACATAGACAATTGAAATTGGGGACGAAAGTTCTTTAGGGGAGTGTCGGAGAACGCTGTAAATATTTCTCGAAGTTTTTATATAAAGAGGAAAAACAGTTTCTTTCTTGTACCAGTCGTTGTTTAAAAACTGCAATGAAAATAATATGACTAAGATCATAAAGTCCCCGTAAAGGAAACTGTAGGTGACTAGTCAATTCATACAAATAAAATACTCCATATAAAAAACACCATTGGGCGCAGTTATGATTTGTCAAGGGTAGTATCATGGTTGTGGGCTCAAATCCTACTCATGGAATTGTAAGTTTATACAGGTGATTCCCCGGTTAAGGTTATAAAGGGCGATTACAGTTCCGCCACGCAACACGTAAAGGTAGGTAAATAAGATAATCGTATCTATTTGGATAGCAATGTTCATAATAAATGAGCTATGTTTTACGAGCGTGTGTTTATAAATAATATAGTAAATATCATTTTCCAACAAAAACAAGATTATGTGTGTTATATTTGTTTATACATTACCGAGGACAACTTTAAAAAGCAAACGGTTATAGTGTTAAGACACTCCGTTCCTCACTTTCCGCCTGGGTGGCGGAACTCAACGCCGCGCTTTGCGTTGCTACCAAACCCAGGAAAATGAACATACTAAACTTTTTCATTTCCTGGAGTGGGAATCGAACCCGCAACCTGTCGCGTTATTGTCGCCCGCTTGTGCCTCTACGCCACGACAAATTAATCTTATACTTAGTAATGATTTTCTTTACTTTTTTCAGCTTCACGCTTTTTCTTGCAAGTTTGCAACAGAATTGCATCAGAGAGGCGTTACACACTGCGATATCTCAAAATTAAAAAAAAAAGAACAGAGTTTTTGAACACTAGCTTCTCTCTACCTACAATGCTTATTAAATACATACATACATACATACATAGCTTCACGCTATGTTATGTTACTGATTGACAGACAACGTACAGACAAAACTTCTGACCATAGAAAGCTGAAATTTGACATGTAGGTCTTAGGGAATGTAGGGGAATTAAGAGAGTAAGGAATTCTCGAAATAATTACGTAATTAGAAAAAAGCGTCTCAAAGTCGCGAAATACTGCTAGTCATACATTTAGTGAGGCGAATCTTAGCGCAGAGGCACAAGCGTACGACTGTAGTAAACACGACAGGTTGTTGGTACAATTCCCACTCCAGGAAATGAAAATATTAAATACTTATAATAGTTAATATTTTCATTTCCTAGCTCGCTCTAGTAACAAGGCAAAATGCGGCGTTGAGTTCCGTAACTCAGCACGCAATGCGGCCGAAGATGGCCGGACAGAAATCTCAAAAGAACGGAGTGTTAACACTAGGTTCTCAAATTCTCTCTGCCTACCAGTGGCAAGCCGTCCATACAACAGGACGCCCACCGGCTTGCCTAACTTTTCAAAGAACAAGTAAGGGACCTAATAAAAGAAAGGTCGCCAGGTAAAATGTGGAGCTGGAAAGAACAAGTCAAGCAAAGTGTGAAACCTAAAAAAATAAACGGTCGCCAGGAAAATATTGGACATAAAATTGCAAAAAAACATGTTCTGACATCTTGTACATATAAAAAAAGGGGATTGCCAAGATTTGATAGTGAAATTACTAAATACCTTCACATTCTATACTGGCTTCTATAAAATAGATCGGCTTCCCGAAATATTATCGGTTTTGCCTAAAAATTAACGGCTTCCCTAAATATACATCGGCTTCCCTTAATTTACCGGCTTGCCTAACTAAAATTTTCATCCTTCGCCACTGCTGCTTACCCCCCCGTGCGTCGGATACAGTTGAAGCTAAAAAAAAATTAGTGTATCCGCCTTAGGTCATTTACGCTAAGCGCTAAGCTATGCGTGTTAGGTCATTTACGCTACCAACATTTACAAACGGAATTGCTGTACGAGAACGGAGTGTCTTAACACTAGGTTCTCGGGTTTCCCTCTGCCTACCCTGCTATATGCGGGATACAGCGTGATGTGAAAAAAAACATTTACAAATATTAGTCATATAACAATAAAGTCATAGAACTGATTAAGAATAAGTTTTAATGGAAACAAGGTAAAAAGTAAATCTGACACACGACCGTAAGTTCACCACAGTATATTGACTCGCCCTAAGCATTCAATGTTGCGTGTTTCAGTCCCTGTAGGGCGATGTCTCTTGCTTACTACGGTACGGTATTGCCAATATATTTTTATCGATTTCTATTTAAAGTTTTATGTTTGAGTAATACATGTAATTTATATAATATAATTTTAGTGCGTTTTAAGGTAAGGTTTAACCTTCGTGCATTAGGAAATTGTATGGAAAAAATCTTATTATTTCATTATTATTTTTTGATTAAGTATAAGTAATACTTTATGAATAAAGGATTTCTTAGTACAAATATTAAAAAATACGGTATCTAGGTATTTTTTCTTGTTTTGCTTTAATAAATATAAAAGTTCGTTAAATATAATTATGAAAGTTTGTTAGCCTTGTTAACCAAACCCAGGAAATGAAAATACTAAACTTTTACATTTCCTGAAGTGGGAATCGAACCCACAACCCGTCGCGTTTACAGTGCCACGCTTGTGCCTCTACGCCACGACAGACGTCTTAAATATATAATATTTAAAAAATGCAAAGAAATTTAGAATAAGTAGTTTGAACCTAGTAACAAGACACTATTCGCCGATTTTCATTTGCGTAAGTGGCGGAACTCAACGCTGCACTTATATAAAATAAGCTTCCGCAAATAAGCTTGAATATATATAAATATATAAAAAATGGTAATTACTTAATGTTTCTTAATTCAATTGCCCTGTAATTACTTACGGAAAGCGTGGGTTAACACAATTAACGACATGGATCTCAATATACGAGTACGAGAAAACCTGTTCCACATCGATCGACCTTCGATTGTTTTGCACACATAATGTTGTCCTATTGGTATTACAATTTGCAAATAATAATTTAACTCAATAATTGACAATTATATCTTTATAAAAATACGTGAAGGAAATCTTTGGATCCCTTTTTACGAAAATTACGCGGATGGAGGAGCATGAAACTTGGCACACTTATAGTTTATATAGAGAAGGAGTGCAGAATGCTAATATTTTTTTTAGATAATGCGTAAAAAGTATATTAAATTAATAAAATAAATGTTACACACGCTACCATGATTTAACATCCATGTTTATATAAAGTGACATATACGTCACTACGCAATGCGTTATTAACGCATTTTTAGGGATACTAGTTCTAATAGATATTTATCATTATATTATCGCCAAATTATATTAAAACTTTATAGTTTGGATATATAAGTTATATTAATGTAAAGTTTCATCTAAATTTGTGCAGTAATTTTTGCGTGAAAGAATAACAAATATCCTTCTATTCTAACAAAGATTCGCATTTATAACAGTAGTAGGATAATCGGAAGTATGCTGAAAGTACCATGTTCGAATCCCAATGTTATTTTATATTAAAAAATTTTAAGCATCTTTCCCTACAAGGTACCAATAAAATGGAATATGACACTACACTCTCCGCTTTTTACCTACTTTAAATATATTGCATGTTAAATGATGTACTTTAATGATATTAATTTAATAACATTGTATTAAAGTTAAAAGAGAAAGTACAGTCTCTAGAGGAATTGTCCGTCATATGATACGCAAGGTATTTACGCAATACAGTATAGACATAGGTCAGTCTTATGCGGCCCGTACAGATAAAACAAAAAATATTGTTTTACCAATTACTTTGATTTTTTTTATTAATTTAATTTGATAAACATTATTTGTTTCTGTTTTTTTCGATCACAGACGGCAAACGAGGAGAAGGACCACCTGATGGTAAGCCTTACCTTCCTTCGCCCTTACCTTCGCCCCTAGGCAACTTCTACAACTCCAGAGGAATAGTATAAACGTTGCCGATCCAGAGTGTACAAGTGGAAGGGGGACGCAATGTGGTAGCAACGGCAGTCCGCCATCGGTATCACTACATTCTGGGTAAAGGACCACCACCATTCAGAATGCGTTTTTGGTTTAAACGAAAAAAGACCGAAGTGACCTTTCACTAGGTACTCCCGTAAATAAAGAAGGTACTAGGTAAAACTTATAATGGGTACCAAAGTTTATGAATACCAGTCAAAGCAATTCAAATAGGGAGATGATATTATGTATCTGGTACAGTACTACAATATTGCATTTCTTTTAGTCCAATAAACATATCATATAACATACCTTATTTCTTGTATATATTTCTGCAAATAATTTCTTTAACTAAACCAAATTCCAACAGCAAAGTAAAATTAAATTACATACATATTGTTATAAGCATATGATAATCAAAAATTCCCAACAGTATTACGTAAGCTACATTTCTATATAAAACTACAATAACTATGTAATATATATCGATCCGAACGCTATTACATATGCATGAAACACAAAATAAATACAACATAGCAGTCTGAAGTAGGACAGTCGATAAACTCTTAATACTTATAAGTGACGATAAAGAAACCCAGAAAGTAAATTACTGATATAAACTTCTTAATGTTTCCACAGTGTTTAACTGAGGATGGTTACAGGTTCAAACTCTATTTGGGTATAATTTTATATAATATTTTTGTACAGATTGAACATTTTTTATGTTGTGAGATTTTTTTTGCCTAATGATTGAAGAAAGTACTATTTTTATTACAATATTAATGACTTTGAGCGTGCCAGTCAAGCACATATCACTTTGCCAATCTCAAATGAAGAAAGAAGTTTTACGGCTTTCTCTCATCTTTGCTATGAGAGAAATAGCATTTTCCATGTCCCGCCCGAAATAGTACCATTAAGTGTGAAAAGACGGAACTCGGCACCGTGCATTGTTTTACCAGAAAGGCATATGAAAATAATTTAAATATAATCATACCCCCGGGTGAGCATTGAACCCACAATCATCAAATTAAAGTCTCATGTTTCCCCACTGCGCCACTATGGCATTGTAATATTTTATGAGTAGTTATTTGCAAAACAGCGTAATTCTGTTAACGTTAAGCAACACGCCATAAAAGTATATCTAAGTATATACATTAAATAATTATAAATAATAAATAATCCTTACTAATATTATAAATTCGAAAGTAACTCTGTCTGTCTGTCTGTTACGCTTTCACGCGTAATCCACTGAACCGATTTTGATGCAATTCGGTATAAAGATAGAACTGAACTTGGGAAAGGACATAGGATACTTTTTATCGCGAAAAAAATGATAGAGGGGGTTGAAGTAGGGCATGAAAGCTTGTATGGAAGTTCCTTATTGTCAAACATAAAATAATGTAACATTGTTTAACTGTTTACAACTTTGACACATAAACCACTTAACCAATTTTGACAAATAGTCTAGACCTTGGGAAAGACTATAGGATACTCCTTATCATATCGCGCGATAAAACCGAATTTCACGCGCGCGATGCTGCGGGCGGAAAGCTAGTCATTACATAAAGGAAAATTATGAATTCTAGTTAAATATCATCAACTTAGCGTATTTGAAACTATGTGATGAATATGACTTCGATTCCCAGCGGAAATTATCTCCTTAAGTAATAAAATGAATGAAGGAAAAAGTAACAATATATA
>JAKGSA010000231.1:254323-353640 GCA_033558755.1 Philaethria dido | reverse complement strand
TGTATATAGTCGAATTAGTAACCTCCACCTTTGAAGTCGGATAAGACAAACCTGACTTCGAACACGTCGCAAACGTTAATCATCTAAATAAACGAACATACAAAAGATACTCATACAATATTACTATAAAAACCACATTATTAGACTAACAAAGATTAAATATAGCCTTGGTCCATACATTTCACAATAACATGATGTCATTACCCTTATTTTCAAAGTTGGCGTTGAATTAAAGACATTATTAGGTAATATACCTGAGTGACTATTATAGTTTATGAGCTATTTGCTTTAATGATGCTAATAGTATTTGATATATATAGGACACTGGTAAGACAAAGGGCGGCGTTGAGTTCCGCAATTCAATAGATACATTCAATGAGGCAAATTTCGGACAAACCGGAAAAAGTGTAAGTTTCTCTGCTATCCCTGATATGAGGGAAAATGTATGAAGTTTTTAGCGAGTGATTGTACACTTGGTAGTGGGTTCAAATACATTAGTCAAATGTTTATATATGCATTTTTCCGGACTAGAAAAATGGAAGCTTAAGGGTTACTAAATTTATATTTTATTTGTTTTGTATTATTTAACTCAGCATCTTATTTCTTTGCAATGATATAAGAAGTTTGATGGCATCAGATAAGTAGTTAAGGAAATAAAGAAGAGACCCAAATTCAGCTAAATTAAATAAACATAAACGTAGTAATGCAAAAATGTAGTAAGATTTAGCACAAAGAGACAACCGAACTTAGATAAAATACACTGAAAAATAAAATTATTACGAATACCTCAAAAAGTACCCGTTAGATCTTAACAAAAATTTAAATGGGACCACATCAGAAGCAAAATTGGTTCTCCTAGTAAAAACTTATGCGATAATACACTGACAAAATACAAACGTATTAGCAACTTCCTCTTTTTTGGAAGTCGGTTAAAAATAATTGATTTTTATATATACTCGTATATATATATGTATATATAAAGAGCTATTATTTCTGTTACAAAGAAAACCATAAGAAACCATTACCATAATACTTAAAAAGTCTAGTCTCAATGAACATTACCTACGTAGTTACTAACAGCATTAAATGTTAATCCTTTCCAAGGCAGCAGTCATCGATTATCTCACATCATTTTTTAAACAATTATCTGTAGTTCGAAGAGGAAATTCTTGCTATTATAAATACATAATTTTATACCTAAGATGTAACGAATAAATATATTTATGGATAAAATATGAACATAAAGGCCATCGTAGTGCAGTGAGACATAAAGTACGATTGATTGTGAATTCGATAACCAATATTATATATTATATTTAAATTATTCTTCCTATCGTGGCGCAGCGAGTGCCTGTAAACGCGACAAGTTGTGGATTCGATTCCCAAATTCACGAAATGAAAATATTCAATAATGTGTTAAATATTAAAAAATATTAAATAATTTTTATTTCCTCGCTCTGGTTATAGGGCAAAGAGCGGCGTTGAGTTCCGCCAATTCGGCAGAAAGTGGGGAACGAACATGTTAAACTAGAACGGAATGTTTAACATACATTCAGGTTCCCTCTGCCTATCCACTTATATGCGGCATACAGAGTGAAGCTAAAAAGAACTTGTCTTTACTGGTAAGACAAATCGCGTTTAGTTCCGCCAATCGACACGCAATGTCTCAAGTTTGAGCGGAGATTGGAGAACGGAATGTCTTGACACTAGGTTTGCCCCGGCTACCTTGCCATGCGAAAAAAATGAGAAACTAGAAAAATCTAACTACCTATTAAATATATAGTATAGAAATTAACAAGGTAAAAATTAAGTAATTAAAAAGGAAATAGATTGTAACAAATGCTACATCTTTATTCAAATATTATTATCAAACAGAGACGAATGATAAGATATTAGTTAAAAACATAATCAAATAGTAGTTAAAAAAATATGTATTTGTAAAAGCAAATGCTTGAACAAACTAAAAATCGTTTAAGACAATTTTTATGCAGCTTCACACTTTTTTTAGTATGACGACACTCCGTTCTCCATTTTCTGCCCAAAATAGACATTGCATATTGACAGGCAATTGAATTCAACACCGCGCTTTGTCTACCAGAGCTAGAAAATGAAAATTATTTAATCATCTATAATCATACCCCCGAATGGGGAACGAACCTACAACCAATTGCGTTTGCCATTAGACGATAAACCACTGCGCCGCAATGGCTTCCAAAATTTTAAAATATTTCTTATAAAATCAATTATACGAGCAAAATGATTTAAAAACTGGCTTTAATGAATACTGCATCGATGTTATCGTGGCACAGTTGGCACGAATTTAAGTTGAACCCCACTTGGAAGAATAAAGTATCTGTTTACCTATATTTCACATTTCTATGTTTGGAACAGCAGCTTCACGGTTATTACCTCATAGCATAATAAGAGAGATCCTAGTGTCAAGACACTCCGTTCTATACTTTCCACCTAAATTTAAGACATTGCGTGTTATATGTAAGAGTACAACACCGCACTTTGTCTTCCTAGAGCGAAGATATATAAATATAATCTGTCAATCCGAGTAGGAATCGAACTGACAACCTGACTTACTGAGAACGCATAGATTAGCGGTCAGAGGGCTTGGACGATTTTCAAAAAGACGCGGGTTCCAGTCCTTCTTGGTTTATTATTTTATACGTTTTCTAAAAATATTTTTCGTTTACTAAGTGTGTGATTAACATTTTAAATTACCTAAAATAACTATTGAGTTTACAGTGAGACATTGCCCTACTGCGCCATGACGCCTCTGATTGGCTGTTATGTTGATTTTAGCTTTTCCTGGGCATCTAGGTCATGTCATTGATTGATGTTGCTTTGTTTAGAAAATCCACGTATGTGGTGATTGTATTGGACTATTGTAGCAAATATTTATAATTTTGAGGCCAACGTGGCGCAGTGGGATACTGACTGACTGTATACGTGATTGGTTGTGGGTTCAATTCGTATTCTTTTTTTTAACGTCACACTGTATCCCGCATATAGCGGGGTAGGCAGAGGGAACCAGAGAACCTAGTGTTAAGACACTCTATTATCTTTCAACATTTCTGTTCCCCAATTTACGCCAAATTGAGGCATTGCGTGTTGAGTGGCGGAACTCAACGCCGCGCTTTGCCTTGTATTCGTACTCTGGGGTATCATTATATCTAAATCATTTTCGTCCGCTCTGGCAAGACAAAACGCAGCGTTGAGTTCCTCCTCTTGACACGCAATATCTTGAATTTAGGCAGACAGTGGCGAACACTGTCTTAACATCAGGTTCTCTTACTACCCTTCTATGCGGAATAAAGCACGAAGCTATTTTTTTTTACTAATAATTTATTGCGTTATTATTTGAAACTCCTTAAGAAATTTAAAGCTGAAAAAACAAAAAAGGAACCGACATACATCTTGATTGACATACCTTGACATAGGTCAACTTCAATTATAAACTGGACAAAATGATGTCAATTAGAGCAACTGGCTGAAGTCACATGTCGTTACAGTCGTATTAACATTTAAATAGGTTATGGGCCAATAGTTTAAAGTAGGTAATATCCTTGTACAACTGACCTTGAGATTTTTTATAGTAAAAATAATATTCAAACTGTGATACGTATTTAAATTAGACGAAGAATAAAGAAAAGTGGAGAACGGAAATGTTGAAAGAGAACGGAGTGTCTTAACACTAGGTTCTCAGGTTCCCTCTGCCTACCTCGCTACGTGCGGGATACAGCGTGAAGTTAAAAAAATAATATTGTCTATTTAATAGTTTAATATAATAATAATTGGATCGGATTTGAACCCATGATAAATTTCGTTTTTAAACGTGTAGAAAGTGAAGAAGATTGTCTGAACATTCTCTGACCACTTGGTATGGATAAGAAAAAAGATGATAGAAGCAAAAATACACTACATATATAAAACTCGACTGATTTGAGGATATTCGTTCTAAATTCATTGTATGATACAACGAATTTGGCATGACTCGTAAAGGTGAGTAGGGGAATACTGAGAGAGGATATCTTGAAATTTCTATAAAAACGGAACAGGCGATTTTAGGTTTAGGGCAAACAAAGTTGATACACTTAAATCATACTTTAAAACTACTTAGATAACTTATATCATTTCTTTTAGCGTCACGCTGTACGCATATAGCAGGGTAGGCAGAGGGAACCTGAGAACCTAGTGTTAATACCCTCTATTCCCCACTTTCCGGCGAATTTAAGCTTATATAACTAATATATATTTTTTTTAAATTGTGCCATATCCATTGATTCCAATGCGTGTAGTAAATTCAATAAATTCCTCAAGTGCGTCAATAGTAAGCTAATTAATTTGATATGCGTGGCTGATACTACTTTAAGGGCTTCGCTTGTCGCTGACCGAAGCCTAGGGATTTGTGAATATCCTATTTCCAACAATTCTTTGTTGCCTTATCGGATATCGTCCAAGGTTAAGAACATATGTAGATGCAATACACGTGAGTAGGTTATTATTCATTATAATTGTAGTAAATAATTATTTGTTTTAGCGCTATATTGACGCAGTAAAAACGTTTATCTTAAGCGACGGTTGCGGATTCAATTCCCACTTTGGGAATATTTAAAATATTTTGATTTCCCTGGTATAGCAAGTCAAAGTGCGACGATGTCCTCCACAATCCATAGTGCAATACCAGGTGGCAAGTGGAAAAGGCAGTGACTAAACACTATGTTCTCAGTCTAATCTACATAATAAATAAATATATTTGCATATTTATTTATTATGTAACGCCTGTCGTGGCGCAGAGGCACAAGCGTGCGACTGTAAACGCGTCAGGTTGTGGGTTCGATTCCCAGTCCAGGAAATGTAAAATTTAGTATTTTTATTTCTTGGGTTTGGTAACAAGGCAAAGCGCGGCGTTGAGTTCCGCCACTCAACACGCAGTGCCTCAATTTAGTGGAAAGTAGGGAACGGAAATGGTTCCCTCTGCCTACCCCGCTATATGCGAGATACAGCGTGAAGTTAAAAAAAAAAAATGTTTGCATAACGTGCTAACACAGTCAAGGTATCTAATAGTTTAGTTTAGTTGACCGAGCGCAAATACCGTTAGGCACAAGCACAACATAGCTGGTCGCAGTAACACAGTAGTTTTGTATGAGTAATATCAATGACATACGTGTAAATAGAGTTTTTGTTAAGATCATTGTGGCGCAGTGGAACAGTGGCTGACTGTAAGCATGAGTGTTTATGGGTTCGATTCCCATTCGAGGGAATGATGTTTTTTAATTATTTTTAGTTCCCCGCTCTGGTAACACAAACCGCGGCGTTGACTTCCGCCATACGTCATTCACAACACGCAAAGAAAAAGCGTGAAGGTGAGTTTTTCTTTAGAGTTGCCTGAATTGTTTTTTTTAATATTTTCTTTACTAATTTTGTGGGTTTTTAATAAAGTTCTCTACTCTCTTGCCATTTTAGACATTTTATTGATTATGCTGTGTCCCCATAACAAACCATACCTGATGAGGGTTTTTTTTAGGAATTTTGTCCGTTTAAAGGATAACGAAATTTGTCCACTGTTTTCTGTTTCTACTTGAGACTTTTTTAGTAGTTTGGTGGTAGGAGGTTCGTCCTCCGTCTGGCTCGCGGCCACTATCATGTCAAAAACGAACCGCCTAATATCTTATGATGTGTTCCGGTTCGATGGCATGTAAGCCAGGTTTTCCTCTTTCCCACCCATCCTTTCCCCAAAATGTGGTGGTTCCGGTAGCGGACTACTACATTGTCCTCCCCTTCCATCTGTATCCTCTAGGTTGGTTGGTTCATGGGCGAAGGTAACGATTTACCATCAGGTGGTCCTTCTGCTCGTTTGCCATCCGTTAACCATAAAAAAGAAAAGATTTTGATGAAGATGTTATGTCCCATATATATGTGACGAGGCAAGACCATCAACGACACCGAACAGCAACTATAACGAAAAACCTTGTAAGAGTTGATCCCTTAATTGAATTTCAAACGCAATTGAGTTTTAAATTGTTTAATTTGATTACGTTATATGATCGCTTACATTCATCCTATTATATTTCTTGTTTTATACTAGTGTCCCTGTTGACGCGTTAACAACGCGTTGTCTTGAGCAATGTATATGTCACTTTATATAAACATGGATGTCAAACCATGGTAGTGTGTGTAGCATTTATTTTATAAATTTAATATACATTTTATGCATTATTTAAAAAATATATTAGCATTCTGCACTCCTTCTCTATATAAGGTATAATTGTGCCAAATTTCATGCTCCTCCATCTGCGTAATTTTCGTAAAAAGGGATACGAAGTTATTGCTCTACGTATTTATATTTAGATATAGTTCATACCTAACATTAATGATTAACATTTTTTCTACATTTACACTAATGACTGTGTTTTTTATATATGTTACTGAATAACTTTTTACTGGGTGAACCAATATTGATGATTTTTTTTTATCTGAGAGCTAGTGCTTCTTACGTATACCCATTTTTGGAACTTAATATCCAACGAGTAATTTTCAAGTTGTTCGTAATAATGTTACTTTTTAGGGCATTTCTGGTCCGTATATTTTGATAGTTTTTTTATTGCCTTTTTTACATTTTACATTTTTATTAATAAAAACTAGGTTTATAAGATTCACAGAGTTTAGTGTCTCTATGTATTCCCTAAAAGAAGCCAGTTTCTGTAACATGTGGCCCTTGACTAGTTTATATTAAATTACTAACATTTGCTGTTGTGGCACAGAGGCACAAGCGTGCGACTGTAAACGCGACAGGTTGTGGGTTCGATTCCCACTCCAGAAAATGTTAGTATTTTCATTTCCTGTGTTGGTGACAAGGTTATGCGCGGCGTTGAGTTCCGCCACTCAGCACGCAGTGCCTCAATTCGGTGGAATGTGGGGAACGGAATTGTTAGAACGGAGTGTCTTAACACTAGGTTCTCAGGTTCCCTCTGTCTACTTTACTATATGCGGGATACAGCGTGAAGTTAAAAAAAAGAAAAACTAACATCTCAATCATAAATAAAATAATTAATAATAGTAAATGTTTACTCAAAGTTATTCTTAGTATTTTTATCGATTAGAAATAAAGGCAAATGAAATTAAACGATAATCGATTAAAAGCATAGAGGTTCAATAATATGTATATTTTATAGTTTAGATAAGGACTTGTTTCGATTGTTTTGTGTTGTACTTACATGTGTTGTTTTTTAGATTTCAATACATAATAAAAAGAATGTGTTCTTGGGAAAAAGAAATAATAACGTAGTACAAACGTGCGACTGTAAATGCGACAGGTTGTGAGTTCGATTCCCACTCCAGGAAATTAAAATTTTAAAATATTATTTAGTATTTTCATTACCTGGGTCTGGTAACAAGGCAGAACGCGGCGTTCAGTTTCCTCACTCCGCACGCAATATCTCAATCCGGCGAAAAGTGAGGAACGGAATTGTTGTAAGAGAACGGAGTGTCTTAACACTAGGTTCTCAGGTTCCCTCTGCCTACCCTGCTATATGCGGGATACAGCGTAAAGTAAAAAACAAACTAACTGTATCCCGCTTCTACACTTGCGTGGCTTCCCGTTTTCGTAAGAATTTTTAAGAAATCCTCTTTAAACGCTTACCTACATTCTCTAAATAGCCTCCATGTCAAATTTTAGCTTTCTATTCAGGAGTTTCAGTACATTATCTGTTAGTTACTCAGTGAACTAGGCATTATATCTCTCTAAAGAACCTGCTATAATTTTGCAAGTCCTACTAATATTGTAAATGCAAAAAATTATGAAAATGGATGGATAGATTTTTGTTACTCTTTCACACCAAAACTATTGAACAGACCTAGAAATCTACAGTAATATAGCTAATACATCAAAATAAGACATAGGCTACAATTTATATAGATTTTGTGTAATTTGGCCATAATACAACTATAAGCACTAGTATTTAGCAAAAAAAAATCAGAAAATATTCCAATATAATTTTACAAATACAAATTTTATTATATCAAAATATTTAATATTTCGAGCGGCGAACAGAGTGTCTAGACACTAGGTTCTCTCTGACTATTCTGCTAAAGCGGGAAGCTGCTTCTTTAATATTTAAAGAAAAATAATAAAGTCGTTTTAACACGGCACGATAATAACATTACATTTGAATGAACGTGTAGCAATCCAATAGTGTACACACAAAGCGATGCATTTCACAGTCCAGTTAGTTTACTATACTATGTTTATGTGTAGCTATGATCGAACGACCACACCCATTTAAAGAATTACTAATAAAATTAATAACTTTATTTTTACCTGTAAACGCTACAGGTTGTGGTTTCGATTCCCACTCCAGGAAATGTAAGTTTAGTATTTTCATTGCCTGGGTTTGGTACAAAGGCAATGCGCGGCTTTAAGCTCTGCCACTCAGCAGACAATGCCTTAATTCCGCGGAAAGTGGGGAACGGAGTGTCTTAACACGTCGGTTCTCAGGTTTCCTCTGCCTATCCTGCTATGTGCGGGATACAGTGTGAAGCTAATTAAATAAAAATCTTTACTTTTGTATCAGTATAGGTATTATTAGCACATGATTGAAGGAAAAGTTAAAACTTAGCTAGCTACCTTATAAGACTCATAGCTATTTTTAGTGTTAGGAATAAAAAAATATTTTTAGAAAACGCATAAGAGGGACTCGAACCAGCGCCTCTTGGAAACAGTCCAAGCGTTTTGACGGCTAAGCTATACGTTCTTAGCATCTCCGTAGAGCGATGTTTATAAATTTCTGCTACCCAAAGATTATGAATAAAAATAATCGTATGGCAAGAAAGCAACAACAACAATTATAAATGCTAACAACAAAAATAAATTATAACAAGTCAACTCTTATTGTTTTCTAAGAACATTTTAAGACTCATAAAGCTTAGTGTCTATGTGGACGTTAAAAGTCCAATTTTTATAATTAGTTGCTCTTTTCATTTAATTAAATACAATTAACCTATAAAACATATATTATGTTATTTACATCAAAGCGCGGTGTTGAGTTCCGCCACTTAGAACCCAATGTATCAAATTCGAGCAAGTGTTTTTACACTAGGTTCTTTCTAACTAGGGCTAGAAAGCGTGAAGCTAACTTGTAAATATCACTTTTATCCCGTTTCAAATGTTTTTTAATCGGCGGAACCCAACGCCGCCAATCAAACTCTTGTCAAATCAAAATACAAATGTTACTTTGTATTGAATTAATATTAGAAGCATGTATTATTCTTTAAACAATGGTAGGTTTATCGTCTACATGAGTCAACTGCAATTAGCCTAATTTTGTATACCCGTTATGGCCGGCCATTAACGTTTACGAAAACCGATAGTGAGACAATGTTTCAGATAAAATGTATACCTATACATCTATATATAAAATGGGTTCCATTTTACCAAAATTACGCGGACGGAGGGGCATGAAACTTGGCACACTTATATTTCATATAGAGAAGGAGGGCAGAATACTAATATTATTTTTAAATAATGCATAAATAGTGCATAAAATTAATAAAATAAATGTAACACACACTACCATGGTTTGACATTCACATTTATATAAAATGATATACATACATTGCTAACGACAACGCGTTGTTAACGCGTCACTGGGGCCACTATGTAAATAATTTAAAATATCTTCTCAAGGATATTTAAAATATCCTTGATAGCGCAGTGGGATAGCGTCTGACTGTAAACGCGAGTGGTTGCGAGTTCGATTCCCACTTGGATTATATTAATTATTTCTATTTTCCTGCTCTGGTCAGACAAAAGGCGGAGTTAAGTTATGCCAGTCAACACATATTTTTTTAATGTGGATGGTATGGTTATTAGCTTTAAATGTCTTGTATATAAGCAATGTTTTGAATTTAGGCGGAAAGCGGAGAACGAAGTGTCGCAACACTAAGTCCTGTTTGGTTATATTGTTATGGAACGGAACAAAGCCAAAAAAAATCTCCCTTATATAAAAAAAATTACAGACTTTATAAATTTTTTAATTGCAAATAGACTAACAATACTCGTAAAATACTGAATTGAAACAATCAGCAGGATTAAAAAATAAAAATTATAATTTAAGTACATTGTGAGAAAAGCCATTAAATTATCAATTGTATTTGTGATTTATCGTTCAGTAATAAATATTTATAGCTTATTGTTATTTGAATCAAAACGACCGTCATGTTTTAATGAAGCAGTAACATATCATCAACTTAGAAAAAAATAAAGAAAAAATAGTACAATATATATATAAACAATTTTAGAAAACATATACGTTCGCAACGTATGGTATATTGGATAGAGCGCTTCGGTGATGTATAAGGGGTTCGACTCTCGTTACGTTATTTTTTTAAATATTTGCCCGTCGTGGCGCAAAGACACAAGCGACAGGTTTTAGGTTCGATTCCCATTCCTGGAAATGTAAAGTTTAGTATTTTCATTTCCTAGGTTTGGTAACAAGGCAAAGCGCGGCGTTGATTTCCGTCACTCAGCACGCAATGCCTCAATTTCGGAAAGTGGGGAACAGAGTGTCTTAACACTAGGTTCCCCGCCTACTCGGCTACATGCGGGATACAGCGTAAAGCAATTATGTTTTTTGAAATTTTCCTATCCTAAGTATGTAAATGACTTTAAAATGATAATTATAGCATATTTAAAATGATATTATATAAGCAGCATCACAGTGTAGAGTAAGAGAACCTAATACTCTTCTTCTTACTTCATACAATTCTTCATACATACAATTTCAGGTGAAAATTAGCATGTTTTTGGAAATCAATGATTATACAGGAACTAAGGATGAGATCGACATATCAAAACGTAACTAAAAACGATTTTAACTCTTATATCATATCATATCGATATCTAAATTATCATATCCTATATCAAACAACTACACACAAAACGTAACGACAAATCGATGATGAGATATGAAAACTAAATTGTAACGAAAACTAAATTATAACGAAAACTATCGCAACACTAACTCGATATCTGAAAACGAATATGATATGTGATATGAAGTTTTCATGCCCGTTACAGCTAAAAAACGAAAACGCCCGTGTCTAACAAAACTCTTAAGAACTTAGAACAAGCATATGAGGCTACAATATCTATACCATGTTAAGCCATAACGTGTGAGGGTTAAAATTAAAAAAAAAACATTTTTTTTTAATTTCACGCTGTAACCCGCATATAGCAGGGTAGGCAGAGGGAACCAGAGAACCTAGTGTTAAGACACTCCATTCTCTTTCAACAATTCTGTTCCCCACTTTCCGCCGAATTGAGGCATTGCAAAAAAAACATAAAATACTAAAAAAAGTAATTACATCTTATAAAGATAAAATATTATATGTATATAAATATTTATTTCTAGAAGGACTGCGTTTCAAACAGGTTGGACCGGTCTCTCCATAATAGGTGTAAATTTTTAACGGTCGTATTAAATAATAATCAATTCTTAAATTATTTTTATCTTGTGTACGCATATTGCAAAATATTTTATATTTCCTGGAGACTAAATTTGGTAGTAGGAAATTAATACTGTACAATTTATTTGTCCTGGTGGTGTATCTGAATATTATGGTGAAGATAGTTGGTTCAAAAAATTGCATCACCAGCATAACTTTACATGTATGGTCTTTGCCTGACGTTTAATTTATTAATGTATGTTTATAGATTCTACTATCATAGTATAAGTGGCCCTGCATTATTTTGAGTCACACTCATTTAAATATATTTATAAAACTCTATCGTTATCGAGTTCCGTTAAAAAACACCCACAGCCGAAACTACTGAGTACAAAAATCTTTCAATCAAGTACCTTCCTTGTAGAAAGTAAGGGAGCACTAAGATAGGATTTTCTGAAATTGTAGGCATTCAGGCGAAAATACAGAATTTTACGTTTTCCAGTTGAAACTATTTTACAGGACAGACGGAAGATAAGACTGAAAAGAGAATTCCAAAGACCACGGAAAAGAAAACTCATAAATTATGTATAAAAAGAATTTAAATATTACTATTTAATGCTATTTGTATGGCTATCACATTAATAGTGCATTTCTTGATATTCAATACCCAATTAATTCGAATCTTTTTAGGCAATAAATTTCGTACACTTCTTACGTAATACTCGTAAATATCTAAAGTTACAACCATACATTTAAAGTTACATCTAAAACATAAAACAAGCAGGCATTAGAATTATTTAACCTTTATCAAATAGCTTACTAATTTGCATAGAATGTTATAGTGTGAATTCATCATACTTATTACCAAATACGATAGAATACTTTAAGAGAGCCATATATTCCAGCCATCTTAATATCTAATATCCTTTGTATGGACAACAAAACGTAATATTCCGCTTCCGTTAAAATTTTGTGATATCCTCGCTTAGTGTCCTCATACACTTTCAAAGGAACCTACATACCAAATATCGTCTACTGTAGTAAGTACTCAAGAGTACTTTTAACCTGTTAACGGTTTAGTTTGTTAACGGTTTGGGGTATGACGAAATATTTCGTCATACATAAAAGTATACTACAATGGACATGACGACATTTTTCGTCATGGATGTTAATCTAATGTATTGAAAGGATTACGTTCTACGTTGTTCTTATCTATTAAATCTTAGTGGTTATATATATGCCACTATATTGACGATGCACCAAGAATTTTCACGTTTTTGCAATCTGTAGCTGGATTAACAAAAGTTTAAACCCCCGTTTACAGGTTAAGTTCCACCATTTAAAACACAATGCCTCGAATACAGGCGGAAAGCGAACGAAGCGGGTCTCTTGACACTAGGTTCACTCTGACGATCCTACTATACTATAAAGGGTTACGCTTGTCGTGGCGCAAAGCCACAAGCGTGCGACTGTATATGCGAAAGGTTGTGGGTTCGATTCCCACTCCAGGAAATGGTTTTTTATATTTCCTGGGTTTGGTAACAAGGAAAAGCGCGGAGTTGAATTCCGCCACTCAGCACGCAATGCCTCAATTTGGCGGAAAGTGGGGAACGGAATTGTTGTAAGAGAATGAAGTTTCTTAACACTAGGTTCTCAGGTTCCGACAGGCGTCAAAAAATAAGGAAGTGACAATATAAGAAATTATACCAACTAAAAGGCCATCGTGGCGCAGTGGAACAATATTTGACTGTAAACGCGTTCGGTTGTGGGTTCGATCTTCACTAAGGTATTAAAATTAATATATTTTCATTTCCCTGCTTTCCGCTACTCAACACGTAATTTCTTAAAGAGGAGAACGGAATGTAATAAATAAATGCAAGAAGGAAAAAGCATAAAGCTACAAAAAATAACAGCTAAACAGCAAAAAATAGTGAGTCAATAAATGAGTATCGACTGTTTGGTATTCTAACAAGTGTGTAGTCGATATTTGGTTAGGAGCTACCGTTGTGCGACATCCGTTGTACGTTTAGAGAATGCCAAACGCAACACCTTGACCACTTAAATGTTAAATAACTTATGAATAAAACTACTTACAATATATATTTTATCTTCCATTAAGTGCAAATCCTTCTTTTCGCCTATTTTAAAGATATTATATTATTAATTCATATGGTATAAACGGCCCACAGAAATCATTTTTTTAGCTTCACGCTTTTAATAGCGGGGTAGTCAGCAACAACATATTGTAAAGACACTCCGTTCTCCGCTTTCCGTACGAAATCGAGATATTATTGAGCTCAGTGGCGGAACTCAACGCCGGGCTTACCTGAGAGGGTAAATGAAAACAATTTAAAACATAGTTACTATTACAAGCGGTCAGCGATCCCACAATGATCGCGTAAAATTCAAATACATTTTTTCAATTTTTTTTTTTCAAATTAACAAATGTAAATTAATAATAAAATAGTAATTTCATATTAACATTTCAATAACTATGACATAACCATCAAAACAAGTCGTGGACAGGTCACAGTCGTTTCTAAATTATCTCAAATATAACATAAATACGATAATAGACGTTCATGTCATTGAATTCATAAAAACACCATTTGGACTATTAGACCGTGTCCGGCTAAGAAAAACGTTTTGTACTTCACTTAAGAGACAGGAAACATTGAAATATTTTCATTTTCTGCTATGGTAAGGCAAAGCGCGGCGTTGAGTTCCGCCACTTAACACGTTATGTTTCGAATTCGGGTGGAGAGTGAAAAACGGAGTGTCTGGACACTAGATTCACTCTGACTACGGCATGCACATAAAATATTGACGTTTTTGTATGAAACCACGCTAATTGGATATATAATGTTATTCCATACAAGATATTATATGATATCATAGCTGCTTTAGTAAGCATTCTTTATTTATTCAAGAAACAAGAGGTATTTTCTTATATGACGGTGTCAAGGTCATGTTTTTACGAAATTTGTGTTGAAAATATCAATATTTTTGTATGGTGATAGTATTTATCTAAGAAAGTATGTAATATTTATTTCATAAAACTAATGTATATACTAATTTCTACGCTATGATAGGTTATAAATAATTATCAGTCAGTCTAACTTCATATAACTTTGTACAATTCTTTATTGCACGATTGAGAAATTCTTAATATACCCACGATGAAGGTATGGGAAATATTATAAAAAAAATATTAATATTAAATATTAATAATAATAATACATTTACAAGAAATCCCAATAACCCACCCAACTTAACCCAACTTAAAAAAATATGACACCAAAAATTGTTAAAACCAGAAGAAAATACGTATAAGGTAATTACCATCAAATTGGAAATCCAGTGTGAAAGCGTTTTGGTCTTCAAAGCAAAAAAATCCCACACACTTAACAATTGTAAAACACGAAAATAATAACTTAAGAGCACAACAACACGTCTATCTCCAACGACAGTCAGACAAGAACTGGTCTTACTGATGATCAGCGATACTATTAGCTAGGAAAGTGCATTTTGTGTCGACTGTACTATGGTTATATTTGCTTCTTTCGTTGTAACCTGCCCGTCCAGTTTTCCCAATGCCCGTTTAGATACCTTCTTACATATTACCAGGTAATGTTGATTGAAGATGTGCTTAATAAATGAATCGGTGGGTGCAGAAACAACGTAAGTCACAAAAAATGCAAAAATTCGTAATCGATTTAAACTAGCTTAGAAAGACAAGATGCGTGTTGTTTTTCTCCCTCCTGCAATTTTTGAAAATCCGGACTTACGTTGTTTCTGCACACACCGATTCAAATAAAGAAAGTATCTTTTTAATGTTACTCACTTCAAGTATTTTAAGTAGATTTCTCATTTAAAGATTTATGATGCCTTTTTGTAAAAGAAAAGAAATAAATTGGTTGAAACTCAAAATCCTAATTTGAGCAAAAAATAAAAAAAACACATATAGATAGATAATAAAAATATAAATACTATACTGAATGGCATTTAATGCAGCAACCTTTGCCATGTCAATAACATTATAATTAAAAAAAATAATTATAGGCGGGAATATAGACGATTAAATTTCTAATAAGAAGTAATTTTTTAATGGGGAACGGAATTGTTATAAGAGAACGGAGTGTCTTAACACTAGGTTCTCAGGTTCCCTCTGCCTACCCTGCTATATGTGGGATACAGCGTGAAGTTAAAAAAACAAATGAGAAGTAATGATTTCCTTGAAAAGAAGCAGAGGGTAGAAGATGTGTTAAGCACAGACACTCGATAACAAAATTAATGAACGAATCATTAACAAACTAACAAATTAATGAAATATAATTCATTAAACTAAAGTATTGAAAGTGTCATTAGCTAACGCTCTAACGAGAAAGTCACTTGTCCGCTTAATTTATTCGATTTCTACCTTGCAACAGGTACCCATAGCCATGACAATAAACAATCTTTAAATTTGTATACAGACAGGTTATTCCTCGTGCAAAGTTTGCTTTTAAGTGGATTCGAGCGTCATACGAGTGTTTTAATAACGAGATAAGCGAAACGTGGTGGTTTGACGTCACCGGAACTATTGGATCAGTTAACAAAAGAAATAATAATGTAAGAAAATTGTATATTATGTGAATGAAAATATTGACAAATAAGTATATTATATACATTTTATAAATTCCTTCTTGCACTATTTAAAAATAAGCCTTCTGAAGTGTTCTAAGTATTCATAACAGGCGTGAATACGTTGGCAAGTCGGCTTGCATATAAAATTTCCTAATTACTAATAGGCAACAGGATTTCTATTATTTACCTATAGATTGAATAAATGATTAATTCAAAAAACTCAAGCAAAGAACAGGGAAAAATATATTTACATACATACATAGCTTCACGCTGTATCCCGCATATTGCAGGCAGAGGGAACCTAGTGTTAAGACACTCCGTTCGGTACTTTTCGCCGAATTGAGGCATTGCGTGCTGAGTGGCGGAGACTCAGCGCCGCGCTTTGCTTTGTTACGAAACCCAGGAAATGACAAATTCCATTTCATGGGGTGGGAATCGAACCCACAACCAATCTGCGCCACGACAGGCGTTATAACATAAAAACACTAGTCACGTCTAGTATGAATACAGTAAAGTCAATTTTAAGTTTTTTATCTCACCACCTCGTCCTTATTAGGTATATTTAAAAAAAATAAACGTGCAAAATACATTTGGAACTGACAAGTTGATTTGATATATGTATTTAATAAATCAACTTTTTGTATTGTTTTTGTGCGTAAACCTTAATAGCTATGTATGTAACTACGTACTATAAAAACGAACGCCTTCATTGTTCTAATTACACAATCGAGTCTAAGCTTGTTTTTTAAAGTAAATTGTAAGGAACATAATTTACAAAACTAAAGGCCATTTGGTATAGCTTGTAAGCACGATTGGTTTGGAAAAGAATAAAATTTCATTCATTTTAATTTCTTTCTTTTTTCCTTCACGCTGTATCCCGCAAGTAGCGGGATAGGCAGAGGGAACCTGAGAACCTAGTATTAAGACACTCCGGTCTCTTACAACGATTCCGTTCCCCACTTTCCGCCGAAGGCATTGCGTGCTGATTGGTGGAACTCAACGCCGCGCTTTGCCTTTGTTACCAAACCCAGGAAATGAAACTAACATTTCTTGGAGTGGGAATCGAACCACAACCTGTCGCGTTTACAGTCGCACGCTTGTGCCTATGCGCCACGACAGGCGTTTTATTTTAATTAATAGTAATTATTAGTTTAACTTTAATTTCTTTCCTTTTGCTAATACAAAACGGCGTTAAGAACTGCCATTCACAAACCAGAACACCATGTACTCTCAACACCATGCTTTGTGGGTAAAAGCGTGAAGCTACTTAAAATAGGTTCTTTAGAGTTAGGGTTAGGAGTTATGAGTAAGTACATAAATATAGTAATATAGCAAAAAATAGTGCAACAATTATACTTATCATAAAAGAGATAAACACGCCAAAGTCAATATTTATAATAATTTATTTAAATAATCCTTGTACTGTTGATTTTATTATTACAATATGAATATTAAGTGTCATAAAGCTATGATAGTTATGAATTATCCATCTTTATTATCTTTTGAATCGATATTATAATCTTTTATGAGACGTAGTGTTGTGGCACTCTACGTTCTTATTCAAAGAATATATCTTTTTTAAAGTAGATTCTTTTTAGCTTCACGCTGTATCGCGCATATAGCAGGATAGGCAGAGGGAACCTGAGAACCTAGTGTAAGACACTCCGTTCTCTTTCAACAATTCCGTTCCCCACTTTTCTTTTAGTTGAAAATAATATAGTTATTAACCTTTTAAAAATAATGTAAATATTTTTTTCATGTTTCGTTTCACTTAATATGTGTTTAATTAATTAAATCATACGCCAGCATTCCGTCACGGTAAAATCGTGTCACGTATACAAAACTTTTAGCATTTCCTTACTAATTGTTACACCGCCATAATTGTCATAGCATTTTAATTACAAAAATCTAATTCCAAATAACGCATGGTTATACTAGTGCAGTAGTAGTAACTTAAATACAATACTACAATACCCGAGCGAGGATCGAAGTCACAACCGTCGTGTTTAAAATCAGACATTATCACTAAGCCACGATGGCCGTACTCCTAATTTATATCCTTATACATCTATATATACTAACGCTTGCATTATTGAGTGACTGGCGGACAATACATAGCCGCAACTCCTGGTCATAGAAAGTCGAAATTTGGCATGCAGGCACCTTGTGGAGTATAGGGGAGGACCGAGAGAGATCTCTCGTTTCTCATTTTTCTATGAAAACCTAATATTTGGTTTTATAGTCTACACAAACGAAGTCGCAGGATACAACTAGTATATCAGAGGTGCAAATAGCAAAGGTGGCAAAACTTCAGCTAATGTAATTTACAAAACGGATAACAATCGGACATCATCGACGATCAAACAAGCAAGGATACTATATTTTTGTTATTTGTAATGTATCGTTAAGGGGATTAGCTTTTTACTATTAAAAACCGTTTTTTCGTTTTTTTTTAGGTACAAATAAGTGAGCCTAGTGAACTTTTGAGATTATCTTATTGCCTATTTGAAGACAAAATATTTCTTAGTGAAAAATAATACATACTGTCGATTTTTTGGCACATTTGTGCAACTGCTGCTTTGGAAATTGCAGCTCGTAATTTCATCGGAAAAAAACAATACCATTGTAATCGTTACATATCATGTCTTCTATATAAAACCATGAAGCTCTTTGTGCCAAGCTTAAATATGTAATAAAATAATCAGAAATGTTCGCTGGACTCACTTTATTTATTTGTACTAAAAAATGCTCCCCACAATGCAAAGTGGGGAACGGAAATGTTGAAAGAGAATGAAGTGTCTTAACACTAGGTTCTTGGTTCCTCTGCCTACCCTCTCATATGCGGGATACAGCGTGTAGTTAAAAAAAATAAATAAAAATCTGAAAAACGGTTTTTTGATCCTTCCTTAAATACAATTTCCATATAATTTATTTTTAACTGTATTTTAATCCTAAGTTATGTCAGTTAACTTAAAATCTTAAAAAATGACATGGACTGCCGCGTTTGTTAGTAAAAGATGGACTTTGCCGCCTTTGTTATTAGACTCCTCATATCATATATAGCTAATAGCTATATATGACTGGACATAAGACTGACGCACATGCGCAACATTCCAATGCACTCCTGCTGAATGGAGTTGTGGATCTAAAAATAGATCGGGCAAACTGGGCTGAATGGGGAATGCCCCCCTTTAAATGGGTCACTGTGTCAGCTGTGACGTCACGCCGACGTCATCCCAGGTGAATCGAACTAGGTCATTAATAAAGAGGATGGATATTACAATGCACTGAGTTGTGTTTTTTTTTAATCTGCGGTTTATTGTAATGTGCGAAACATCAATATCGAGATTTTCTTAAATAAAATAACTAATGTAGTTAAATAAAAAGGCAATTAAATTATTTTGTACTTTCTAGGAATAGCATACATCTATAATATTTACGTGACGCAAAAATTTTGGTCTCTTTACGAAAATTACGCGGTCGGAGAGTGAGCATGGAACTTGGCACACTTATTGTTTGTATAGAGAAAGAGTGCAGAATGCTAATATTTTAATAATGCATAAAGTATATTAAAGTAATAAAATAAACGTTACACACATTACCATGGTTTGACATTTATATTTATACAAAGTGACATATACGTCACTTCGCTATTGCGAAGAACATACATAACGTATCTGGTTATTAACGCATTTACGGGGACACTAATATGATAATTATATCTGAGTTCTAAGCCTAGTTAGAAACAGACGAAAAATAATTTTAATCATTTAGAAAAAACTAAAAAAGGTACAGATATCTTGTAGTAAGTTCAGGAGAGTACGATAAAAAAATACTGAGTTTCATCTCTGAAATAAGGTGCTAATGAACTCTCACCTATGCAATGAACTGAATCCAATCACGCATAATATTTAAGATTATAATAAAAGAAAACTACTTACCTACCTACCTAACTTCACGCCTCTATCTCCTGGCGGTAGCGTCGAAAGGAGAACTGACTGAGCAAAAATTGTTACGGATAACTCAAAAACTATCATTAGAAGACACAGAAGGACTAGCTATCATATAACAAGTATCATCAAAATTAGTCACCCAGTAAAAAGTTATGCGGTAACACACACATAAAAAAGTACCCTCAAGAATCACTTCCTCTCTTTTTAAAACAGTAAATTTAACCTTTATTTGAATTCGAATTTTTTTTTAATCTTAATTATATATTTACAGTAAAGACATACAACCTCTTTAAATATCATCTATTATGGATAATTATAACCAACTTAAAAAAGAAAACAACTTCGCATAAAAAAACCGTGCCATTATCATAATAGCGATAATCGGATAATCGATTCTAAATATCCATACAATTTTTAAATTGTAGATACAATTATGCAAAAATTGTCGTGCAAATAAAAGAAAACGGTAAACACATAGAAATACGATACTGATAGCATAATTATTTATTGTTGAAAGGAATGTAAATAAGCATTTTTTTACCTTCACGCTGTATCCCGCACATAGCAGTGTAGGCAGAGGGAACCTGAGAACCTAGTGTTAAGACACTCCGTTCTATGTAAAATTCCGTTCCCGACTTTCCGTCGAATTGAGACATTGCGTGCTAAGTGACGAAATTCAACGCAGGACTTTGCCTTGTTACCAGAGCGAAGATTTTTTTTAGCTTCACGCTGTATCCCACATATAGCGGGGTAGGCAAAGGTAACCTGAACCTAGTGTTAAGACATTCCGTTCCCCACTTTTCGCTACGAACTAAGTGGGGAACGAAGAAATTTAAATATTGAATTTTAATTATTATAAATATTTAATGTTTTAATTTCCTGAACTGGGAATCGAAGCCACAACCTGTCGCCATTACAGTCGTCCGCTTGTGCCTCTGCGGCACAACAGGCCTCTTGCGTTTTATAGTACGTCTTATGGAATGGAAACAGAACAAAGGAGGTATACAAGGGCGTTTACATAATATCGGTAGCGTTTTGCATTAAGCATTTAGATCAACCGTAAGACCTTGGACGAAAAATTGTTTTCATGAATATCGTACAAAGAATTATAATGAAGTTCTTCTTTACACAATTTGTGGACAGTGACGGAATTTCTAGTGTCATGATTCTCCGTTTTTTTTCACAATGAAACCATTTTGAGATAGAATTTTGTTTAATCGAGGCCACTGAGACCATCGAGGCGCTGTAAATGACAGTATATCTGTAAACGCCAATGGTTGTGGGTTCGACTCCCCCTTGGGGGACTCTTTAAATTGTTGTTTTTTTATATTGTGTTTTAAATTTTTGTCATTTCTACGCTCAGGTAAGATGTAGTGCGTCGTCGAGTTCTGCCTCTCACGTAATGTATCAAGGTTCTCTCGGACTACCCTGCTATGCGAGAAAAAGAGTGAAGCTGCGAAGTCTTGTCTCATTTTTACATTAATTAAATGACCTCATTTGAACCTATAATCGTAATGTTAGTTGAACACGCCATATGTGTTAGTTCAAAATATGATTACGATGGAAGTCTTTAAAGCATCTATTGACAAAAGGGACCAAAATTATGTATAAAAAATATAAAATATAGTCTACATGCATTTTTTATATCGCGAGAGGCAAAGAAAACTTAGTGTTACGACACTCCGTTTTCCAATTTTAGGGGTATTGCGTATTACATAAGAGGTTTCGTTTACTCTTACGTAATAAATATTCCATCGAAAGTCGATCAAACTCACGACCATGCAATTTATCAAGTATGCCATGATGACTTCACAAAAAGATTAGTAAAGGCGAATATTACAGAGAACAATAAAAAACAGTAAAAAAATAAATATAATATACAGCAGGCCTTATCGTTATATATTTTTTTTAACTTTCCGCCGAATTGAGGCATTGCGTGTTGAGTGGCGGAACTCAACGCCGCGCTTTACCTTGTTAAGTTTACATTTCCTGGAGTGGAAATCGAACCCACAACCTGTCGCGTTTACAGTCGCACGCTTGTGCCTTTGCGCCATAACAGGCGACAGGCTTATCGTTAAGGTGTAATTTTAACACCTGGGTCCACCTACACCTGGGTTGCATTGTCTAGGTTCTGTTTAGGCCTACTCTGAGTGAATCTATGAAAGGCTAAGTTCATCTACAATAATATTTCTCACATTATACACTATATCTAAGAACAAAAGAACCTCTCCTTTGTTTCAAGTTTTGCAAAATGTGTTAGCATAACAAAGTAATAGAACGACTAAAAAAATAATATTTACTTTGCACATATGTAAGTAAAGTACACAAGATATGAGGAAAATAATATAAGGAGCTGAATCATTTAAATATCTTAATATTTTAATCTCAGGTGGTTTTATTTTTTATATTTAATTTTGAAAAAAATTAAAATTAATTTTAAGTTTAGTTTCACCTCATTAGATAGCTATTTAGTTAATGAATAAAGTTTGTGGATTAGTAGCAATTAACTATGTATATAGATTCATATACATTTTTTATATTCAATTGTTGATAGGTTTTCCTTTATAAGAGTGTAGTAAGAGAGGATCTAGTACAAAAACATACTGTTCTCCGCTTTCTGTCTGAATTTGAGACATGGCACACATAAAGCAAGTATCCGAGTGGGATAATAAGAACAGTGTAAATATAATGGCTTCCCTAAGTAGGAATTAAACCTAAAATCATATTACACTTACATACTGTCTAGTGTGTTATGATGGAAAATTAAGAAATAATAATTATCAAGGTTTATGGTGAGAAACTTTTTAATCATTGTGAATTAGACAAAGAGAGATTTTACAGAAGTATAAGCAATACAAGATAGAAAATTTATAACAGAGTTCCAAAAAGTGTAAATAGTATATCAATAGGGTTTTATTGATTCAGTTTTAAGTTTAGCTGTCAAGACCATGATATTAATAATGTTAAAATATAACAATATGTATATAACTGTATAATTTAAAGTAAAAGAAATAATTATACAATGTCACAATCAAGGTAAGACAATAAAAACAGTTCCTAGTGAAAAGTACATTCACTAAAAAACCAATGTTATTGTAATTTAAATATAAAACAAATAATTACATAATTGTTGCACATTTTATAGTATTCAATATGTTGAAATATTTCTGTTCAACAATAACCAATATATTTTATGTATTGTCATTGAGTTATTTGCTTTTAAGTTATTAATATTTTATTTCTCTTACAGAGATAACTCTTGGTTATGTAAATAAAGAATAATATTGCCTAAATGTGAGTATTCCTCATAAATTAACAATAACAATATCTCAAAAATTATATATTATAATTGCATTTTCTATCAAAATGCAATGCAATTAAATTTTTAGCAAAATTCTAATAAGAAACAAATAAGAATACAACTTAATAACAAAATACGTCAACAAATCTTATAAATAATAGTAAACTGTATTTTTTACTAAATAGCTGAAAAACATATTTATAAATGAATAGTACGTTCATAACATGAATAAAGTAAGTTTGCTTTTCTTTCACACGGTCGCATCGGGTTGACATTGGCCTTCCAAGTTCCAACAATCGATACAATAAGCAAAATAAAACTAACTTAAAACACAGTATACTTACAGAAAGTATTCGAAGAGAAGAAGAAATCACGAACTTACACTAGCACTGAGGTAGTTGAGGTTGTTTTAAACGTATTTATTACTATAATTGAGCGAAAATTATTAACAATATGAACAACTGCTCTTTTAACCGACGGCGGCCGCCCATTTGGCAATACCTTTTGTTGTCATCTGTCACTATATATTGTTGCTAGATAAAAAAATAAAAAGAATATTTAAAAAATATAAAGAAAGAAATATAAATTTAAAAGTTTTTTTCATAGCTTATAAAGCATCGTTAATTTTTTATTCTTATTTACTATTATTTTATATTTCAAATGTTAATATTCTTTGTATCTGAGAAAGTATTATTTATGATTAATTGTGGCGCCATCTCTATCGTCATAATAAAAACCGCTCAGACATATATGTAAGTAAGGCTGTTTGTAAGGTGGTATATAAAATAATAACGAGATGGCGTTTGTAAAAATGTAAAATTAAATATATTTTTTTATTAAAACTAAGAAAAATAACTGAAATAAATACTGAATAAATAGTATTCGGTAATTAAAAATAAATTCGATTTCATATAAATAAAGGCTATGTGGTAAAGTAGGACATTGTTGATTTTAAACATGACGGTCATGAATTCGATCTCAATTCGGGGGGACCGGATTATACTTAAATTATATTCCTTACCTTACTGTATAAACGGTGTGGCTTAATTCTTAAATAGCCGTTCACAATGTCTCGAAATTGTGCGAAAAAGTATAGAACAACATGTCTCGCTCATATATAGATTATGGACGTTTTAAATGGTAATAAATCCTTCTACACAGTCACACCCACATCCTGTTTAAATGTTAATCATTGTTTACAACAAAGGTAAAAAAAATAATAATCAGATTAATTTTATAATTTATTAGAAACAAATCATTTAATTCATGGTAACAATTTTTTAGAAAACCTATAAGTAGGCGACATACGATGACATAGCACATCGTACCTATCGTATGCCATTTTCGTTCCTAAGAAAGACACAGCGAAAATGCAAATAAGGCAAAGTGCACAAATAGTTGGACAAAGAATGGCGGTCAATTTGTGGAAGTGCCGCGATCGTATCGATGCAGCTTCGGAATCCACGTTGCTGTCTGTGTCTGTGTCTTTAGTCATTGCTGGAAAAAAGGTTTATTATAAATATACATACCTTCACGCTTACTCTCGCATATAGCAGGGTAGACAGAGGGAACCTAGTGTTAAGACATTCCGTTCCCCACTTTCCACCGAATTGAGGCATTGCGTGCTGAGTGATGGAACTCAACGCCGCGCTTTGCCTTGTTACCAAACCCAGGAAATGAAAAATTCAATTTCCTGGAGTGGGAATCAAACCCACAACCTGTCGCTTTACAGTCGCATACTTGTGCCTCTGCGCCATGACAGGCGTTACAATAAATATATAATAAATTATTGAGTATTATGTTTTTTTTTATTAAGTATGATGTTTATATTTGTTTTTTATTAAGACACCTTCCACCCAAATTTGAGGCACTGTGCCTTGAGTGGCGGAATTTATTAATTAGTGTTGGGACATGTAAAGAACTTCCATATAAATATCCGAGTGGGTATCGAACCCACAGACAATTGCGTTTTCAATTTGACGCTGCCACAATGCGCCACTATGGTCTAATATTGTTCATATATATGTATCATTTCGTCCCAGGTCTGAATAGGTTGTTAATTCAATTTTCATATGCATTTTTGTTATATTTTAATAAGCAATAGAACTTTTTTTTATCTATAGAAGGATTAATAAATAAAACAAAGTCACGCAATTCAAATTTGTAGACAAGAAAATTAAAGATCATAAAAATTATGAATAAAAGTAAATATTCAAAATATGTATTTTCAAATTGTCGATTTATTTACGAAACTATTCATTTAACTTTTATACGGTGCTTTGAAACTTCTTATTAATTTAGTTGTGAACAGTGTGCGATAAGATAATTAAATATGATTTTGAATACTAATGTAAAACCTTACATTTATACCTTACCTTACCTTAGAAAACAGATGGTTAACAAAAAAAGCTAGCGAATATAATATAATAGAAAACGGCTCTTACTTTCTGTTTGATATTCAAATAGTTTTGTTTTTAAAAAACAAGATATAAAAAGCTCATTTTAAAAACGTTAGTTACTTTTGAACAAAATATGACATTATTTCAACAAAGACAAATTTAACAAATGTCAAATGCAAATAAGTTTTTGTTTTACTATGAAACAGATAATTAATACAGTAATAATTTATTTATTTAATTTATCACACTAATAGACGAATATTGCTACACGTACGTAACAAAAATAAATTATTATTTTAGTAGAAAAGGAACATTATTTATTTTACTAAAAAAAAATGTTTAGTTCAATTTTTTAATTATGGCGCTAAAACGTGGCAAAAATGTTTTCTTCTAGTTATGGACCTCAGTCGTCTTTACAAGAAAAAAAATAAAGTCATTTAACTTCCCACAATTTATATGATTTCTTCAATTATTAATTTAATTACAGAAAACCCTATAAATAAGAAATGAAATTACTTTTATATTTCCTAATTTATTCTTGTTTAACTTTGACATTGTTTTTAACTTTCATGTACTTGATGACAGTGGTCGATCCAGGCTTATTGGAGTTGTCCAGTAAAGCGATGTTATTCCGTGATACTGAAGAAAATATTGAACTTGTAAGTTAACCATGTTATTTGCTTTTTCTTAGTCTATATATATCGTAAGTGTGAAACTTTATTTCTAGCGGGGTAGTCAGGGAGAACGGATCGCCAAGCGCTACGGTTCCTGCATACTTCTTCCGCATTGTCCACAGTCATATATGCCTCCCGGGGGTCATTATGCTTTTTAAGTGGTCTGTTTCTAGTATCATTGATATCATGTACCCCTAGGTCTTCCCCTACTTTCTTACCATTCCTTCACCACTTATTCTCTCGACGTGCGTTAAAACCATCTGAGCGTGTTATTTATTGTTTTTCATAAACCAATTATTCTGAACTGATTTAAAATTATATCATGACAAATAGAGTATGTAGGAAAAACCTATTGTGTACAAATGACTGTGCGTATGACATAATAGAGTTACTATGATTTGTACAAACCTCAAAAACTGAAGTCCAAATGGTTTTGCTTACAAAGTGCGCTCAGTTCAACGATGTCTCGGTGTAGATGACGATTCATCTTAAATGAAAAAGTCAAGTTATAAAAAAATGATAGTCATAACGTCTAGGCAAAGTCATGTGCATTCTGCACCTTTAAGTAGAATATTAGTGTCTATACAAATAATAAGAATGTTATAAAAGTGCACAGGACTCCGCTAGGGTAAAGTGTAAAGCTAAAAAATGAAAAATTGCTATGTACCATAATTGTGGCAACAAACATGGAATTGTGAACCAAACGCAATATGTCAAAGAGATGGGAAGTGGAGAAAGTATTAGCGTATTTTTAGTCTTTCTAACTAACTAAAGGCATAATTGGCGTCAAAGTTAGATTTTTTATAGATTCACGCTGTATTCCTCGCAGAGCAGGGTAGGCAGAGGGAATCTTTTTCCCAATTTGTGTTTCAGTGGCGGAACTTAACGCTGCGCTTTGCCTTTTCGAGGAAATGGAAATACTGAATATTAATTATTATAAATATTTAATATTTTCTGTCCCTGGAGTGGGAATCGAACCCATATTCTGTCAAGTTAACAGTCGCACGCTTGTGCCTCTGCGCCAAGACTGGCCTCAGAAAAAAAATCATATAAAATAAGTCTGATATCCGTCAGCCATGTTAATTTTCTCATATTTTATACATAAAGTATAATTAAAATTTACTAAATAACATAAATTACTCCTTAGCCTATATAATTAATTAATTCACAGCCGCCCGATCTGTACGTCGATGTTGAAAACTTACTTTCAAACGAGTCAAGGCGTAACATGAGTATATTTAAGTTTTAATGTTTTTACTGGCAATACATGATGTTTTTTTTTAATTTACCGCCCTTGTACTAATTGTTAATTACTAAAATTGTTATGAAGAATTCCAACGAGTTTTATTACCTATACGTATGCATTATTAACATGTGATCGACATTTTTTTAAAGCAGTTTCACGCTATATCCCGCACGGCAGGATAGTCAGAGGGAACCTAGTGTCGCGACACTCCGTTGTCCCGCTGTGTCTCGAGAGGCGATCTCAAGTTGCCAGAGCGTGGAAATCATACATAAAGATTCCCCCGAGACATTGCCCCGAGAGGGAATCGAACCCGCGACCAATCGCATTTACAAGCGGAGGAGATTCCACTGTGCCACGACAGCCTTTGTTTTTTCTTTTTAAATACGTATTACTGCTGACATATATATTTTATTATTAGAAGTATTTTATTAAAAGGAAAGGAGAGTAAAAATAGAGAGAAAATAGCAGACTTAAAAAAGGCCACCAGAAAAAAAAATTGTGAAATTACTAAATATAATTACATCTTATACCGGCTTCCCGTGGAAAAAAACTGAAAAAAGTAAAAAAGTCAATATTTTCCAAAGTGTAGCACTTTGCATTATTTTTTTTGCGAATTTTGGCGATGACCTATTTTAGGTCTAAAAGATGTCAGAGCTTGTTTTTTTGCACTTTTCTGCCCAATATTTTCCTGGCGACCTTTGTATTTTTTTTTGCTCTCACACATTGTTTTTTGGAGCTTCACATTTTACTGGCGAGCTCTTATTAGGTCTCATATTTGTACTTTGAAAAGTTAGACAAGCCGGTGGGAATCGAGTTGTATGGACGCTCGCCACTGATAAGTGTGTAATAAATATAATCATACTACAACTATTAAGTTGGCTCGAGAACTTTTTTTTATGTAATTAGATAGGTCCAATTTCAGACGATACTAGGCGTCTTGACACAGGGAGAAAACGTAATAACCGTATACCAAGTTCCATAAAAAATCTTATCGTGTAGTCTACACGTACACATTTGTAATATTTGTTCAATTGTTAAAATATTTACTTAAAAATATCTTACACTTTAAAGAATTCTAACTGACTTTAAAAAAAGGAAGAGGTTTCATTTCGACTATATTTTTTATGTGTTTTAACATACTCGTATAGCTTTTTACTGGGTGGAACAATTTCGATGACTCCTTTTTATACGATAGATAGAGTTTCTGATGATGGCCCATTTATATTTAGTTAAAGTTTGATAAATAGCTTATGAGTCATTGGTTACTTTACTTTTTTTCTTTTAAAGTTCACGCTGTATCACGCATATAGCAGGGTAGGCAGAGGGAATCTGAGAACCTAGTTTTAAGACACTCCGTTCTCTTTCAAGAAATCCGTTCCCCACTTTCCGCTAGATTGAGGCATTGCGTGCAATCTGTACTTTTACATTATTGGGCATTTTACTTAAAACACGTTTTTTCGCAAAAAAAATTAGATATTTAATTTCCAAACGTTCTGTATTAAAATAAACGAGTCTTAGTTTATAGTCATAAATGTTACTTTGGCAGACAAATTGAAAATACGTCAATTTAGCTGAAAATCTTATTTGTTTGGAAACATGTTTTTATTATATATTACATTATATATTTAATTATTTTAATAATTATGGGAAAAGGTGCAATAATTATTGTTGTATATTCGTTAGTGTTATTAACTTTATTTGGTATATTTAGCTATTTAATGACTACTGTAAACCCGCCGCCATTAAAACAGGATAGTATTCGAACGAGGAAATTTGAAGCCATAAATGTAAGTAAAAAGTATTTAATTAATATGAAATGAACATTAAATGAACATAATATTGCGATTATAAATTATCCCATAACTCTCGAATGGTAAGTTAGAGAGAGGTACTCAAACGATGGCTTCTTAAACATATGTTTAAGAAACGTCCCAAGTATATACTTGGGACGTTTTTTCGAGATCTTCTCTTAGCAATGTGATGGTTCCGATTTTCGTACATTCTAGAGACAGTTCAGGAGTTTCTTTTCATAACATGACATGGGAGAGTTGAAATATTATAATAATTCATTATTTTACATAAATATTGTAATAAACATACGTTTAAGATTATTTTATAATTTGTTTGTATGTTACCAAGAATACGACATGTAACATATGCATGCATCAACCTTATATTTTATATTTTAAACACTTATTACTTTGATTGATGGATTCTGATTACAGGATGAAGTTTTGTACCCAAATGAAATTCTGCAACCAAATGATAATGTTGCTTATGGTCTTGAAAAAGTCGATTATGATTCAATTGAAGTTTATAACAAATTGTCGAATTTATCTGAATATAGAAAATCTGAAGTAACTAAAAATATAAATGCACCAAAAACTAATTCAAATAAATCACAAAAGCAAAACACTGTGAGTAACTCTTCTAAAACAGAAAATAAAAAGTATAAAATGACAACAGTAAAAAGAAAACTTGCAAAAGGTTTTAGAAGATCGATCAGAGAGAAACCTAACGTACTCAATAATAAATTATTATCGTTACTTCTTAATATAAAACTATTTAAAGGCCAACCACGAATAGAAATTAAAGTTTTGGATGATAATAATGAAGATAAAGCTAAAGACAATCAAAATTTAGTCCATAAAGTGAAAGAATTAAACATTTCGTCTTTCGAAGATGTAAGAGAATTGAATGAAAATGAAACATTATTATTAGTTCAAGTTGTGGGAAATTTGACCAATTCAAATGAAACCTGTGGTTTGAATAATTTAAATGACAGTGCTTGTAAAGAAAAGCGCGAGTCACCGTCCGAACTGATAGTTGAAATTGTAAACTCTAGTGAAACAAATAATAGTCACGTTCTTGACTTGCCTAATAAAAGTAAACCAGATATAAGTGTTATGACGAAAAGCGATAAATTCTTAGAAATTAAAAAGAAATATGAAATTAATGTTACATCAGCTATGACTTCTAAATATAACAATTTAAATGTTTCGAAATGATAACTTAAGGCTCTTTAGGAGGTACACTTGTAATTCTATTTGATGATTGGTGTAGTATGAAAAAACTAAAGGTTCCGTTTTCTATATTTCACATTGTACAGAATTTTTTATTCATACAGAGGATATTTAATAGGACTTGGGCCAGAACTTCGTCAGAATGGAGTAGAGAATATAAATTCATTAAGCTTTGCTGTTTAGTATCCATTTATTATTAGTTTCTTACAATTTTTATAAATTATAAATGGTTTATTTATATAATTTAAATTTATCATAAAATAAAATTATACTTTGTGTTTTATAGACAATATAAAACATATCTTAATTCGATTTTCAGAAAGAAAACTATTAAGCAAAAATTTCGTTGTTTAACAAGACTATAGCTCGGTGACACTCGCTGAATGTAAACACAATGGTTATGGGTTCAATCCCCATTCAAAAACATTGAATATATTTAAATTAATTTTGATTACTATTTGATTGTTAGACTAGGTATATCAGACTGCAAGATGTTTTAAATACCCTTTGTGTTTGTGCTCGTAATTTCCAGATATTTTCGGAAGTCCGTATTGAAAGGATTTTGGTAACTTCCGCTACTCTCGTCATCGATTTCGATTGGACAAAAAGAGAGAAACAGAGTGTTCTGCTTGCTCTGCTAGAAGCGGACTACTCACCAAATAAAAAGAATTCACTCTTACAAGACTTTAGGTAATCGCCTGTCGTGGCGCAGAGGCACAAGTGTGCGACTGTAAATGCGACAGGTTGTGGGTTTGATTCCCACTCCAGGAAATGGAATTTTACATTTCCTGGGTTTGGTAACAAGACAAAGCGTGGCGTTGCGTTCCGCCACTCAGCACGCAACGCCTCAATTCGGCGGAAAGTGGGGAACGGAGTGTCTTAACACTAGGTTCCCTCTACCTACCCTGCTATATACGGGATACAGCGTGAAGCTATATATGTAAGACTTAAGGTAAGGTTCATCTCAAAAATACTTAATAATATTTATTATTAGAATGATGTGTTTATATATATATATTTATACATGACCAGTCGTGTAGTAGCCATTACCCAAGTATATTAGCGTGTACGTGGATGATTTATGAGGCACACCTTAACCGAGCTAGCAGCTTACATAAATTCGTTATGCGGTTTTAAGTAACGTCTTTACTTATTACATATGAACGTACAGTAAGTATTATGGGTCTAAGAAAGGCAATCTTAATTTCCTCCTTTCTTATTCTTTTTTAGCTTCACGCTGTATCCCGCATATAGCAGGGTAGGCAGAGGGAACCCGGGAACCTAGTGTTAAGATAGTCCGTTCCCCACTAGTTGTGAGTTCGATTCCCACTGGAGGACTTGAATGATTATATTTAAATATTTTTCATTTCTCCGGTGGTAAGAAAACACAAAGTATGGCATTAAGTTCGGCCACTCAACATCCAATACCTTGAATTAGGGCTTAAAGTGGCAATCGTAGTATCTTAGCACAAAATTGTCTTTGAATACCCCGCTGTGCAGAATAAAGGGTGTAGCTGCTATTGTTTTATGTTTCTGGTCTGGCCGGATAGAGTGATGCATTGAGTTACGCCATATATTAGCACGTGGTCTATATTGAGTAAATTGGCTATCTCGCTGAGGATCGGAGTATGAGAATAGAGCCTGTTCTATGTTATTAGAATAAATGGTAAATATTAGCACTTCTAAGTATATCCATGATTAGTTCAGCTAGTTGCTGCGTAAAAACGCGTTGCCTTAGCAACATGTATGATACTTTGTACAAAAGTATTTCAAACACATGATGTTTAATATGTATTTACATATGGATTGCAAAATATGTACTTCTTTTTCCTCTATGTATAGGTAGATTAACACCTAAATGCTCATTACATATATATGTGGTACATGTGTACTCTTTCATAAGAGTCTTTCAACCTCATGGTTGCTTTTATGATTTTGATCTTCATGAATAATTATCAAATATTAAAATATTTAATAGGATCGTGTCGTACTTATAATATTTATGTAGATGGTTACGAAAACTGTTTTCAACGCTATATACCCCTGCTTACCCGCTATGTGCGGGATATATCGTGAAACTAAAAAAAAATAAAAAATTAAAGGCTTTATGACTATTTAACAAAGTAGAAAGTTATCAATTTTGACTGTTTTTTTATGTGTTAACCGCATAACTTTTTACTGGTTGGTTGTTACATCCGATCCGATCCGATTCAATCGTGATGATTTTTATATGATAGCTTCAGACGCGGTTCCATTTAAATGTAGTTAAGATCTGACGAGTGCTTTTTAAGTTATTCGTAATAATTGTCCTTGTAGTTTATTATATTTCAAGTCGCTTTTTTTTGTTAAAATTTTATTTATTTTATATAATTGCATTCTACAATAATAACAAGTTAGCACCAACGTCATTTAATAGCGCATATTAACATCAATATTCATTCTTGTATAGAATAATATATTTTACTTAATAATATGATTTTAACCTCTACTTTAAATTGTTCAAGTGGCATATTTGAAATCGTTTGTGGAATTTTATTGTACATACCTATGCTGTGCTGTATATTTTGTGTCAGAAAGAAAAGTAACTTCTTAGCATTTCAGGGATTCACCGCGGCGAACTAAGTACCTAGTGTTTAGACACTCTGGTCTATAAAATCCGTTCCCCACTTTCCGTCGAACGGAAGTATCCAGCCGTTTGCCATTTTTTTGGTAATAACCAGAGAGGGGAAATGGAAATATGAAATATTAATAATAATCAACATTTATTTCTACTATTACATACATTCTTATATAAGTACATATGGTTCCCTCTGCCTACCCTGCTATATGCGGGATACAGCGTGAAGCTATAAAAAACATCTTGTACATATATGGCTATTTTAATTAAACTTTCTTTAGTATACCCTCACCTGTACACCATTTCCCATTTTTTGTCGTCCAAAATTAATTGAAAATTTGCACTTGTGTCCGATTCCGACAACAATACAACATTTTCATAGCATGAACCTAATGTCCTTGCTAGGACGTTCAGAATACCTATGAATTGTAGTTTAAAAAATATATTTGTAATGTGTGTTATTCTATCTAAGAGCTATGTGAAAATATTTGAGCCATTAACTTTAACGGTTATAGGTACAAATAGTATTTCCTAGTAAACAAGCTAAGGACATACGTCTGTTTAGAGTTATTATTATCAGATTGTACAAGTGGAGTTAACCGTTTTACAGTAAATTAAATTGTCTTTTCGCACTAAGTCATGGACACTAAGTTAGGTTTGCCATACGTTTGAATTAAGCATTAAAGCATTTCGGGATCACCTTTGTTATTGCCTGAAATTATTTCTTCAGTGAGTTTTTTTTAAATGAGAGGGAATTGACATAATAAATACATTAGGCAAGAGAATGAGACAATAAAACGAAATGCGGCGTTAAATTCCACCACTTAACACGAAATAGCTCAAATTCAGACGAAATGCGGCGAACGGAGTGTCATGATACTAGGTTCATTGTGATTACCCTTTTTTTTCTTTTTTTTTAATGTGAGGAAATCCGTTACGGATACCTGCCCGCGGGGATTCGGACGGGTTATGTGGCACTCCGGACAGGTGTAAAGAGGCCGTCCATATACCCATTAAAACCTCACGGTGCTCCTCCTCTACCGTATTCCGCATAAAGCAGGGTAGGCAGAGAGAATTTAGTTTTAAGACACTCCCCACTTCCGCCAAATTGAGGCATTGTGTGCTGAGTGGCGAAACTCAACGCCGCGCTTTGCCTTACCAAACCCAGGAAAGGAAAACTTCCATTTCCTGGAGCGGGAATCGAACCCACAACCTGTCGCGTTTACAGTCGCACGCTTGCCTCTGAGCCACGACAGGCGTTATTTACATTTATTTATCAAATAAAATTATATTTTCATAATATCCCTAATATTATAAACGTGAGTTTAAGTTAAGTTTGTTTCGCTTTCACGCCAGAATTACTTAACCGTCATGTATTTGATGATTATCATGAAACTTTGTACACATATTCTTTGAGGTATTAAAAAGGACATAGGACATTCTAAATTAAACAAAAAATAATATTTTGGCTGACATGATTGTTTGTCTAAAAGTTTGAATATATAGAATATACTCATTGAATACGCGAGCGAAGCCGCGGATAGCAAGCCAAATAAAAGTTTATAAAAAATGCCAGATACTTAACGTTATTATCCTGTCCCTATTTTTTAAGACGCGTGGCTCCCCTACACAGTATATGCCACACCTTACAATTGCATTTAATATACGTTATAACATACATTTCATATACCCTGAGCAGCAATCTAAAGGGCTTGTCGAACCTCTAATAAGTATTTTTAGATTTTAGCTGATTTGTAATCATCTCAGAATATTAAGAAAATATTATTATTTATAATAAAGTCTTCATAGTGCAGTGGGATACTATCGGACTGTAAGCACAACTGGTTGTAGGTTCGATTCCCATTGGAAAATAGTTGCATTTGATTTATTTTTCATTCCACGCTCCAGTAAGACAAGCTGCGGCGTTGAGTTCCGCTAACTAAAGGTGGAAACCTTAGAACTTTTTATAATGACACTACCTGACTGACATTCTTTGTTGTTAATTTATTTTATCTTCACGCTGTATCCCGCATGTAGGCAGAGGGAACCGGAGAATCTAGTGCTATGACACTCCGTCCGCCGAAATTGACACATTGCGTGCTGAGTTGCGGAACTTAACGCCGCGATTTGCCTTGTTACAAGGGAGAAGAAGTGAAAATACCAAATATTATTTAATATTTTAATTTCCTGGAGTGGGAATCGAGCCCACACCAACTGTCGCGTCTACAGTCGCACGCTTGTGCCTCTGCGCCACGACATGCCTTGCATGCCTTGTTGTTATTTATTATACCTAATATGCTCATATGAATAATAGACGCCTACGTGACGTTAGGTGCTTGAATCAATGGATTTTCCATTTCGAGGATTTACTATGTAAAGTGATCTCACTAAGCGTTTAATTTTTAACCGACTTTAAGAAAGGAGAATATCAATTCAACTGTTTTTTTATGTATATTATCACGTAGCTTTACTGGGTGAACCAATTTTGAGGTCACATTTAATTTTAGTTAAGATATGTCCATTAGTTTACGGATTATTCGTAATAATATTACTTTTTTGTGCGTTTTATTTGAATTTGGTTTCTTTTTTTTGTTAAAATCATAATTATTTACATATACCTAACTAAAAAATTAGCAAATAACTTGTCCATGGGTCGTCTTTACTTTTGTCTTTTTTTTGGCTACACGCTTTACCTCGCATAGCAGGGTAGGTAGAGAGAATTAAGAATCAATTTGTCCCTAGTGGGGTAGTCAGAGAGAACAGAGAGCCAAACGCTACGGTCCCTGCTACCTATTTCGCGTGCTTGCATGGTTCCCTGCATAATTCTTTCCCTTTACTTATTCCACAAAAACTGTAAACAAAGATCAACAATCCATATCATATTTTATTACATGTTCATATCTTTCATGACCAAAAATGCAGTTTTTGACTTAAAATTAGACACTATTTGAATCACCAGCCTTCAGATGCGCTCTAATAGCTTTAAAGTATTTATTTAATTAACACGTGCAAGTAAAAATATCGTACAAATTATTTCGCAGTATAAAACTAAAAAAAACCTAACATTTTGCTCATTCCGTCAAGGTTATGACAACTTTTATTGAGCAACGATTCTGGTCAAGAACTCGGTTTTTATACTATAAAGTCACTTGTATCGGTGCTATTAAATGTTAGTTATACACAGAGACTATACTTAGTTTTTAATTGAGATTAAATTGATATCGCGTGTCGTGGCGCAAAGGCACAAGCGTGCGACTGGAAACGGTCGGTTGTGTTGTGGGTTCGATTCCCACTCCAGGAAATGTAAAAGTTTAGTATTTTCATTTTCATTTCATTTTCATTGATAATAAGGCAAAGCGTGGCGTTGAGTTCCGCCACTCAGTACGTACGAATATCTTAATTTTTAGTACGAATGTCTTAATTTTTTTCAGAACTCAACGCCGCTTATAATTTAAATATAATCTTTTCCCCGTTTGGGATTCGAATCAACAATAAATCGTATCTATAATCAGACGGTCCACTGCACCATGATAGCCTTTATTAACAATAATTTATGTAAAAATAATTCTGAAGTCTGTATTTTTTATTTATATACTTATAATCAATCATTACGTATACTTACGTTAATCCTTCCACTTTTTATTCTAGTGTATTTTTTTAATATGTCTTATATGACTATAGTTATTTCCGAGTTAAGTCTAAATAATGCCAAAGATTTTTTTGTTTATTTTAATTCTTTGTTTTTTTTGTGTTCTTCCCAACGGTGGGCGTTATGTTTTAAACGACAACGACGTTTTTTTTTCATAGTTATATAATAAGTAAGTTGATATGTATATTAGTATGTTATTGCATTGCTTTTGGACGAAACTTTACTATATACTTTTATTATACCTACCTTACCTACCTACCTACCTACCTAACTTCACGCTTTATCCCTAGCAGGGTAGTCAGAGAGAACGGAGCGCCAAACGCTACGGTCCCTGCACACCTCTTTCGCCTCGTCCACAGTCATTAACCTCTTCATGCATGCCCTCCGGGGCGTCCTCATATTTTTTACGTGACCCTCCTCCATTATCATTGATACTGTGTTCTCAAAGGTCAACCGAGGTCAACCTTACTTTGCTTCATATATCTTTCTTACCATTCTTTCATCACTCATCCTCTCGACGTGCCCAAACCACCTGAGCACGTTCTTCTTTATTCTTATTATAACATCTTATTATTATATATTATTTAAATTTTAACAAAAAAAAAACCGATTTCAAATTAAATACACTAAAAAGTATCATTTTTACGAATAACTCAAAAATTACTGGTCAGATCGTAACTAAATTGAAATAGAACCACAACAAAAGCACTAGCTATCATATAAAGAAAAGAATCATCAAAATTGGTTCACCCTATAAAAAAATATGAGAAAGCACATCTTAAAGAACCTCCACCTTTTTCAAATATGTAGGTTAAAAAGTCATAAAGCAAGGCTTAACTTTTTAAAACTCTACTCTTATAGCGTAGCATAGGGTATGCAGAAAGATCCCAGTGTCAAAACACTGTCTTCCACAAAATTAAAAAAAAAAACGAATAATATGATTATTATTAAGCAAGAGATTGTTAGAAATGGTAATGTTACAGCTACACTAGCGAGTCGCGTTCCCACGTGCGAGCCGGCCTGCCTTGGACGGCCTTGCCGATTACTTTTGCTTCGTACAAGTCATTCGGTCAATTCGTGCACAACTTTATTATATTTATTGATATTTTTAATGCATTTGGAAATTTACCATGTTTTTTGTCTCTAAAATTATTGTACTGTTATAAATATGACACCAGTAATAAAAAAATCGCAAATATATATGTTAATCATATGTAATTGCATATAAAAGGGGCCCTTTTTAGGCAGACAGTTGGGTTGCATGACCCAAGATTCTCTTTCTGCAGCGTTATCTAGGTTTGAATCGATCATGCTAAGAATCTTTTACTTTTAAAATAATTTGTTTATTAAAAGTTGAAATTAAGGTGTTCGTTTTAAAGAATTTACTTTTATACAATGTGAAAAATATTGAAGTGGAATATTATTCCTTTGTTTTTAGTTCATTTGTCATTACGTGCTGGGTGATGAAATCTAAATCTGCCCTTTAACTAATCTAAACCAAGGAAAAGTAAGGAAGAAGAATTATTATTTTTTATTCCAATATTAAAGGTATTTCTTTAAAAATTAGTATCTAAGAGAAATATTTGATTTCATAACCAAAAAGTTCAGATAGTAAAAACAACAAAAGTTTAAAGCAGATTTACCCTTTACTTATTGTAGTAAAAATTTATAAAAGCCTCATTTCTTCACTCACTTCTCATTCACCTATGATATTTTATTATTTTTATTCATTTAGCATATAGGTTATTATCATTACACCTTAGCGCTTTATCGCGCATATCAGGTTAAAGATAACCTAGTGTCTAGACACTACGTTCACCACTTTCCGCCTGAATTCTATAGACACCGAGTTTAGTGGCGTAACTCAACGAACTTTACCTAACCATAGCGAAAAAATGAAAATCCATTCGCTTAATTACATACATACTTAGCTTCACGCTGTATCTCGCATGTAGCAGGACCGGCAGAGGAAACCTAGTGTTAAGACACTCCGTTCCCCACTTTCCACCGAATTGAGGCAATTCGCTTAATTAACTGTCACATAACTTCACAACAAAACATATCTATTTGCTTTAGTCCTACAAATATTATTACAATATACTCGTATGAGTGAGTAAAAGCAAATATTTGTCACTAGAACAAATTGCACGTTATTGTATGGAACGAATAACATCTGTTGCTTGTGTATTGGAATGGATTGTTGCTAATTTGCGACCCCGTTTTACTTTATATCATTTTTTTTAAATCTTGTTCTATGTATATGTACGTACGTACATAATTTTAAGATATGGTTACCTAGCAACGTATATGTCACTTTATATAAACATGCATGTCAAATCATGATAGTTTGTGTAACATTTAGTTTATTAATTTAATATATTTTTTAAGCATTATTTTAAAAAGATATTATCATTCCTGTCGTTGCGCAGAGGCACAAGCATTTTAGTATTTTCATTTCTTGGGTTTGGTAACTAGGCAAAGCGCGGCGTTGAGTTCCGCCACTCAACATGCAATGCCTCAATTTGGCGGAAAGTGGGGAACGGTGGGGAACAATTGTTGAAAGAGAATGGATTGTCTTAGCACTAGTTTCTCTGATTCCCTCTGCCTACAGGGGGGCCTCTGCCTGCGGGTTACAGCGCGAAGTTAAAAAAAATATATCATTCTGCACTCCTCGGCGTTGAGTTCCGCCACTCAGCACGCAATGCCTCAATTCAGCGGAAAGTGGGTAACGGAGTGTTTTAACACTAGATTCCCTCTGCCTACACTGCTATATGTGGGATACAGCGTGAAGCTATGTATATATAATTTATTTAAGTTCTTTCATTTCATAAGATTCTGTAAAATTAATTACTTGTTTTCTTTATTACGCGGCAGTGACAGAATATTGTACATTTAATTCTAAATATCGTCATTAAAAATACCCAAAACGTCAACGTTATAAAAAAGCCAGTTAAACTGATTAAGAATGGTCTATTACGCTTGTTTATTGCTACTATTTAAGTATATGTACTTGTTTATTATTCATAACTGAAATTTTAACTAAAAACTGACTGACTGCAAATAAATTCGCTAAAAAGTAAAATTATTATGAATAATTTAAAAGAAACCACATCTAAACACTAACTATCATATAACAAAACATTGATCGAAGCCTAGATTAAAATATTTTTGTTTTTTCGATACCTACAAAGATTTAAAATTATTTAAAATCTATAAATATTTAATACATTAAGAATACAGATTAAAGCAAATTATAAATTATAAACTACTAGCTCTACCCTGAACGCGTTGCTACACCACCAAAAATAAATTTGAAGGAAAGACGTTATATACAAACATTCATTTTTGAGTAATTTTAATGATTTTGCTAATTTCAAAAAAAATGTGTTGGGCCATCCGCCGAAAATTGGTCTTTATGCATAACAACTTTGCTTAAGGTCATCACATGATCAAATGCATGGTTCACGATTCTATAAAGGTGATACAGACAAACAATCATCCTTACTAATATGGTAAATGCGAAAGTAACTCTGTCTGTCTGTCTGTCTGTCTGTCTGTTACGCTTTCACGCCTAAACCACTGAACCGATTTTGATGAAATTCGGTATGAAGATAGAACTAAACTTGGGGAAGGACATAGGATACTTTTTATCGCGAAAAAACTGATAGAAGGGGTTGAAATAGGGGATGAAAGTTTGTATGGAAGTTCCTTATTGTCAAACATAAAATCATGTAAGATTGTTTAACTGTTTACAACTTCACCACATAAACCACTTAACCAATTTTGACAAATAGTCTAGACCTTGGGAAAGACTATAGGATACTCCTTATGATATCGCGCGATATAACCGAATTCCACGCGGGCGAAGCCGCGGGCGGAAAGCTAGTTTTTATATATAAAGATAATTAATTATATGCGCAAAGCTATATGTAAAAAAAAAATTGGTATTATTTTTTATTAAGTGATGACCGATCATCGACCTTGTACTCTCAAAGCTCAATGATTTTCTATATTTTAACCAACTCCCTAAAAAAGGAGGTTCACAATTCAACTGTTTGTTTTTTATTTGTTACCAAATAATTTGTGATTCTGAAAAATAATATTGCGGGTTCGATTCCCACTCCAGGAAATGATTTTTTTTAATTTCGTGGGTTTGGTAACAAGGCAAAAAGGCAGCGTTGAGTTCTGCCACTTAGCTCGCAATGCCTCAATTCCGTGGAAAGTGGGGAACGGAGTGTCTTAACACTAGGTTCTCAAGTTCCGTCTGCCTACCCTGCTATATGCGGGATACAGCGTGAAGCTATATATGTATGTATGTAAATTTTAAAACTGACTTTTCATGTTAATTTTTTTTACTATATAAAAACTTGTTACTTAACAAGCACTCGACGACAGACGATGAAAGCTAAAATGGCAGTTATTTACTACAGTCTGCATTTTTAACATTTTGTTGTCGCGTTTTATGAATATGTTAAAAGATAATTTATGAAAATATTTTCTTTAAGAAATTTTGTGTGGCCATTGACTGTAAATGAGGCTGTGGGTTCTATTCCTGCTTGGGGAAGTTATTATATATTTTTTTTAATTTCTCATTCTGGTAAAAAAAAGTGGTATATACCCGTAAAAAAGAACGCAGCGTTGAGTTACGCCGCTCAATACGCGTAGATTCAATTTTAGGCGGAAAGTAGAAAACGGAGGGTCTTGACTCTAGTTTCTCTTTAACTAAGAAATATGTAAGGAACGCACTTTTTGACTATCGAAAACATATGAACCCACGTCCTCCCTGTGACATTAACATCACTTTATTATTATGCTTAATATATAACTAATATTATTAATATTATCGCCTGTCATATATAATATTAATACATACAATATACATATATAGCTTCACGCTGTATCCCGCATATAGCAGGGCAGGCAGAGGGAACCTAGTGTTAAGACACTCCGTTCCCCACTCTTCGCTGAATTTGAGGCATTGCGTGCTGAGTTACGGAGCTTAACGCATCCGTTTGCCTTGTTAACAAACCCAGGAAATGAAAATACTTTTTCATTTCCTGGAGTGTGAATCGAACCTACAATCTGTCGCGTTTACAGTCGCACGATTGTGCCTCTGCGCCACGACAGGCGTTACAAATATGCTCGCATAATTATACCCCAACCACATATCAGTTTCGACCTTATCAACTTTGTCTAGCACATAGCATATAGGTACCCTATATATCTAAATAAGGCTAGGCGTTGACTTTCTAATATTTTGTGCACTGGCTGTAGTCTATAGTGTCATGTTGGCGGCCTTCAACTTTTTAGCACGTAGGTACTGTATGACGCAATGCAAACGCTTAAAGCATTTTCGGTTTTGTTATACACTTCAACTTCAACAATTTAAAGTTAAGATTAAGAACATATTATTGAAAAAAGTATATTACTCTGTCCAAGAATACTATAAAGATATCTATGTGTGGAATTAAATGCTGTTGACGCTCACCCGAGAGCCTCTTCATAATTGTATAAATACAATAAATATTGTAAAAATTTTATTTGAAAAGAGCAACTGTTGAGTTTCTTGCCGGCTCTACTCAGCAGAACTGCCTTCCGAGCCGGTGGTAGCTTCCGTTAGGACTGACACGACTGACACCTTTGTAAATTGACGATTCGAAAGTGCTTGTAATAGCCTACTTGAATAAAGAATATTTTGATTTTGATTTTTGATTTTATATTAAACTAACTGGTTCCCGCGACTTCGTTTGCTTCACGCTGTACCCCGTATATAACTGGGTAGCAGTGGCGAAGGGTGAAAATTTTTGTTAGGCAAGCCGATAAATTAAAGGAAGCCGATGTTTATTTAGGGAAGCTGGAGCTAAACATATATATGTTTAGGGAAGCCGGTAATTTTTTGGAAAACCGATAATTTTAAGGGAAGCCGATATAGTTAAGGAAGCTGGTATAGGATGTATTTAGTAATTTCACTATCGAATGTCGAAGACCTTTTTTTTTAGATCTATAAGATGTCAAAGCTTGTTTTTTTTGCGATATGGTCAACAGTTTCAAATTTCAACAGGCAACTCAACAGACACCTGAACAGGCAACAGTAACTGAAATGATCAAGTTCAGAAATGTTAAACATTTAAAAATACTTTTGTAAATTGAGTTTTGGCAGTAACGCATTTCTAAATCTATGTATAAATACGAGAAGCAAGAACTTTGGATCCCTTTTGACGAAAATTACACGGACGGAGCATGAAACTTGGCACACTTATAGTTTACATAGAGTAGGACATGCAGAATGATAATATCTTTTTAAATTAATGCATAAGAAGTATATTAAATTAATAAAATAAATATTACACACACTACACTGGTTTGACATCCATGCTTATATAAAGTGACATATACATTGATAAAGACAACGCGTTGTTAACGCGTCACTGGGACCACTAGTAAAAATAAATAAGTACATATAAATTAGCTACTGTTATATCAATTGCTATATCAAAAAACAACTTTGATATGTTTCGAAATCCTGAATACATCATTATATTAATAAGAGAGGAAAAAGTATTTATTTTCCTTTAAGTAGAATTACGTGGGTGAATGAGTATGAAATTTGACATAGTTAACATTTTTATGAAAAAACGAAGATGGAAAATCAATATTTTTTATAGCAGTGGTTTAGAAATATATTAAATTAATGAGATAAATGTTGAACACTATGATTTGACGTGTATTTCTGTATTAAATGACATTTATTATTAAGTTTACACGGGAACGGAAAAAAAGGTATTAATGTTTAAGTACGAAAAAAAATAAAAAAATACTCATATTATTATAATAGACATACTTAGAAACAAGTAAAGGTAATAAAAAAATATTAAAAAGTTAATAAATTGGAATAAATCTCGGCGCTATGAATTCTGTGAAAAGAAAAGATATTGAGAAAAGTACATGAAGAAATACGCCTGTCGTGGCGCAGAGGCACAAGCGTGCGACTGTAAACGCGACTGGTTGTGGGTTCGATTCCTACTCCAGGATATGTAAAATTTAGTATTTTCATTTACAACAAGGCAAAGCGCGGCGTTGATTCCGCCACTCAACACGCAATTCCTCAATTCGGCGGAAAGTGGGAACGGATTTGTTGAAAGAGAATGGAGTATCTTAAGACTAGGTTCTCTGGTTCCCTCTGCCTACCCTGCTATATACGGGATACAGCTAAAAAAAAAAACCTTAACACAATACTTTTTATTATATTCTTATACATACTATACTTATAATATTTTTGGATAAGTTCTGCAAAATAAATTTGTTCATTGTGTGCTTGTTCGCAATGCATAAACTAAATATTACCCATTATTGATTTTTTCTCTTTAGAATTTTAATTCCTTGTGAGGAAATAAATATTTTTTTTCCTCGTGAGGGGACGGGGTTAGAATACAATTCCCCTCCGCCGCTGGGTAGCGTCCCGTAAGAGGCGGGTATCCCAGTAGTTAGGTGGTAGGAGGTGCATCCTCCGTCTGGCTCGCGACCACTATCATGTCAGAGACGAACCGCCAAATATCAGTCGATGTGTTCCGGTTCGATGGCATGTAAGCCAGGTTCTCCCCTTTCCCACCCATCCTTTTTCCAAAATGTGATGGTTCCGACACCCTTCCATCTGTATCCTCTAGGTTGTCAACGCATCTATAACATCTCTGGTGTTGTAGATGTTCATGGGCGAAGGTAACCACTTTCATCAGGTGGTCCTTCTGCACGTTTGCCATCCGTTATCCATAAAAAAATCTAAGTTTACGTAATTTAACTACGTTATATTAACATGCATGTAATAGGGTAGTCCTCCTTGGGTAGCGTAATGAAGCTCTAAGAAAGGATTTCTTTAAAAACTCACGAAAACGAGTTAAAACGGTTTCAAATACTATTTTTCTCTCAAACGAAGTCACAGAATACAGCTAATAGCCATATTTTAACTAAAAAACATAATAAATATTTCTACAAAATTACCCAATTATGCAATCTAAGGTGTTAAAACATCGCTTTAAAGTCAATAGTATCAATAAGTACATCAAAGACGATGTACCAATTGATAAACTATTTTTTTATGAAGAAATAGTGTGAGAAATGAGCAAAGCAAAAAAAAATATATTTTTACACTGTAAACGTGTCGATTGTAGCTTCAATCCCCACTCGGTGGAATTATAATATATAATTTTTTCAACCAGTTTTCCGATCTTGTATTAAAAGTACGGCGTTGAGTTCCATCACTCAACACTCAATGCTCATGAGACGTACGCCTTGATAACAGTCGCTAACCTGGTCATAAATTTACATAACATTGACTAAAAGAAAAAAAAAAATTAGTTGGTGAGGATCTCACCATAATTTTAAGATACAATTAGGTAGTTCTATTTAAGTATGCTGCAAATGTAACAAATAATAAATAAAAGAAAAACACTCAATACTCGAATTCTAATAGAAGGCGTGGAAAGGAGTGTTTTAACACTAGGCTCTCTCTGACTACCCTTGTTGGGCTTAATAAAGTCTGAAACTACTTTTTAATTTCAAAAGCTCTAGTAAGACAAATTGCGGCGTTGGATTCCGCAACTAGCAACATAATTTCTTTAATTCAGACATTAAATTAATAACGGAGTGTCTAAACACTAAGTTATCCCTACTCTGCTGTCAGGCAAAGAAACATGAATCCGCAACAAAATTATAAATTTAAATTGTACGAAGGCGGGACTTGTCACTAGTGATGTAAGTAAAAAGGGCAACCTTTATATATTAAATATAATTAAATTTCCAAAAAACTTTTGAAGTTGGGTGAAAAATTCGGGGAATGAGGGACTCTTTCTTTACAAAGTAAATATTGACAAAATTGAAGCTCAAAGGAAAGGCACCTTTATGACGCTTTTTGATATGTTTGAGTTCTATATACTATGATATACTAGGTGTAGATTCGAATCCAAAATTATAAAAAAATATTTATATTACAGAAATACCTTACCCTATTAGTGTTGAATATGTTAACAAACTTAAGTCCTACAAATATTTTAAAAGTAAAATTTTGTGAATATATGTTTTTCAAACGCCCTTTCCCGCAAAAACTACTGAACAGACCTAGGAAAAGAAACTTTACAATATAACTAAAAACATATTCAGAAAACGTATAAAAAATTTGAACGCAGCGAGACTCGAACCCGCGCCTCTTGGAAGCCGTCCAAGCGCTGACCACTATGCCATGCGCTCTACATCCGGGTGTCATTTTTTTAAAATATTTTAACTTCACATGTACACACATAGCAAGATAAGCAGAGGGAACCAAATAGCCCAGTGTTAAGTCACTCTGTTCTCTTTCAACATTTCTGTTCCACAAAAACTATTTACGTACTATACTCGAAAAGCGATCGCCCAAGCAATTTCTTTAAACAATCTGAACGTTGTCTGAATATTATAATAGGGTGCGTAATATTTTATTCATAGCCGTACAATATTGTGTTCACGAGCCTTTATAAATAGGTGTCAACTTTTTAACGCGGGTATGGACTCCGTGGGCGGGTATCAGTTTTTCAATTTTCCACACGATATTGTGCTGTTATTTACTGCTAGCTAAGTGTATTTAATTTGTTGGTATTTTTTTAGCTTCACGCTATATCCCGCATATAGCAGGGTAGGCAAAGGGAACCTGAGAACTTAGTGTTAAGACACTCCGTTCCCCAATTTCCGCCGAATTGAGGCATTGTGTGTTAAGTGAGGAACTCAACGCCGCGCTTTGCTTTGTTACCAAACCCAGGAAATGAAAATACCTCGGTCGGAATACGGTCGGCCTCTTTACAGACAGTCCGGAGTCCCACATAACCCGTCCGAGTCCCCGCGACCGGGTATCCGTAATGGATTTCCTCACGTTAAAAAAAATAAGGTAGAAACTAAAAACTAAAAATTGAGACACTCCGTTCTCCATGATCCGCCACGAAATCAAGACATTGCGTTTAGTCTTAACTTAGCGGAGAAAAAAATATATACACAAATAATCGCGTTTACACTTCGACGATAACGTGGTATAAACCACAGCGCCACGATAGCCTCACCATGAAAATTAAGGAACCGATAGATTTTTCATTGCTTTTTTTTAACTTCACACGGTATACCGCATATAGCAGGGTAGGCAAAGAGAACCTGAGTACCTAGTGTTAAGACACTCCGTTCCCCACTTTTTTCTTTGTTTATGTGTTACCGCGTAATTTTTTACTAACTTACCATCAAAAAAATACAAACGAATTGAAAACCATTTTTTTTAAATCAGTTAAAATATAAAATAGAAGATAATTAGATAATTTTTATCCAATATATATAACGCTATTTATTCACAAAGTCCCATGCCCACGCGTGTCGAGGCGTGGTACAGGCCAAGTTTCAGTCATTGCACTTGTATTTTGCTATTGCATATCACATTTGTATTACGAGCTTGTTTTCTCTATATTACACTATATTAGTTATAAAGTAGCAAGTTTATTAGTTTATCTCACACATGTGAATAATATAATTGTTTTAAGTCAATAGGTCAGATTACGTGTTGCAGAATTAACGTGTTTCTGAATGACGAATAGTGATGACTACTGTACTGTACGAGTATGTTCTAGATTTTATTTATATTTGAGTAACTATTATTTCTTTTCTTTCTTAACTTCAAGCTAGCCGATATATACGTATGCCGCATATAGTAGGATAGGCAGAGGGTACTTGAGAACCTAGTGTTAAGACACTCCGTTCTCTTTCAACAATTCCGTTCTCTATTTTCCGCCGCATTACGTGCTGAGTGGCGGGGCTTAACACCGCACTTTACCTTGTTAACAAACCCAGAAAATGAAAATATTTCGTTCCTCGAGTGGTAATCGAACCCACAACCTGTAGCGTTTACAGTCGCACGCCTTTGCGCCACAACCGGCGTTAATTCTAGTCGGAGATATCAATTTAATAAAAAAACAATTTTTATTATTGACATGTCTCCGCTCTGGCTAGACAAATCGCGGCGTTGTGTTCCGCCAATTAACATGCAATGTCACGAAATGAAGCCGAACGGTGAACGGAGAGTCTTAACTCTAGGTTTACTCTGACTACTCTGTCAGGTGGCATGGAGTGTGAAGCTGATAAAAAAGATATCCATTTGAATGTACCTATACCTTAATTTGTGTACCAATTAATTCCAACGCCTGTCGTGGCGCAGAGGTACAAGCGTGTGACTGTAAACGCGACAGGTTGTGTGTTCGATTCCCACTCCAGGACATGTAAAATTTAGTATTTTCATTTCTTGGGTTTGGTAACAAGACAAAACGCGGCGTTAAGTTCCGCCACTCAACACGCAATGCCTCGAACAAAGTGGGGAACGGAATTGTTGAAAGAGAATGGAGTGTCTTAACACTAGGTTCTCTGGTTCCCTCTGCCTACCCAGCTATATGCGGGATACAGCGAGAAGTAAAAAAAAAAGTTATTCCATTTTCGTATAAAATATGTCTACGTATGGTACTGGATAATAATTTAAAAAAAAATTTACTCAATCCATACATAATTGTTATGTAAATGTCAAATACATATACATTACATCAAAATAGTGACATCACGTCTAGTTATTTTCATTTAGCAAGAGTTTGTGAAAAACATGGGAATTTTAAATTGTGTAACTTTTTTCTAATAATTTGATTCAACTTTTTGTCTTTTCAAATTTTATTTCCTAATTTAATTAACATAATTATGAATATATTGCTTATTATTTCTTTATAAGCTTGTAACATTCATGTTAGAAATAACAAGTACTTGAAATAATGACAATACATAAAAAAATACCTTCTCAGTGACAATTTTCTATAGGTTCACATTTTTTTCCTTCATAGTAGGATAGGCAGAGAGAACCTAGTGCCAAGACACTCCATTCTTTTGTTTCTGCCCGAATTCAAGATTGCATTTTTTGCATGTTGAGTGACGAAACTAAATAATTTAAATATAATTCCCCTGAGTGGGAATCGAACCCACAACCAACATCAGACACTGTCACATTTCATTTACATTCTGACACTGCATCCCGATTGCTGGAAATAATTGCAATAAAACATTTTTTTTTATTTAAATTTCATCTAAAATTAATTAGCCATAGGAGTGCAGCTCTAGCATAGAAATCAATCTACAACAAACCTATAAGTCTATGAAATGCTTCTGTGAATGGCTGACAGACAACGTACAGACGAAACTACTGGATCAAAAACATGAAATTTGGGATGTCGGCTCCTTGGGGAGTGTAGAGGAGTAATCAGAGAATATTTTTCGAAATTTCTATGAAAACTGAAAAAAATGGGTATTTAAGATTTACAAAGACAGGTCCACGTAAGCGAAGTCGAGGGATGCAGCCAGATTTTATAAATTCCAATAAATCCCAACAACAGTATGTAAATTCGTCCCACAACGAATGATATTTTGAAAGGGAACATTGAACCTGAACTGAAAAATCATTTATGTATATATGTATCGAGCGGTATTAAGCATACAGCCACGGTTACGCCCAGGTCATGACACTTACCACGAAATTGGAGCAAAACTAGAATTTTTTAAGCAAATTTATTTATGAGTCTAAAAGCTTCCTTGAAGAGATGTTTGGATTTACTTGCCAGATGAAATATTGGTTCATTTTTGGTCTTATGGTGCAATAGTTAGAGCAATATTTGATTAGAGACCTTCGTGGGACAATTGGACAGGGCCTGGATGTTAGCATTTGTTGAGAAGGAGGAAGAAGTAAACGATCCATCACTTGGTTACCTCTGCTTACCTTATGAGGTATTATATAATATTATGATATTATACATAGCTTCACGCTGTATTCCGCATATAGCAGGGTAGGCAGAGGGAACCTAGTGTTAAGACACTCCGTTCCCCACTTTCCACCGAATTGAGGCATTGCGTGCTGAGTTGCGGGACTCAACGCCGCGCTTCGCTTTTTTACCAAACCCAGGAAATGAAGAATTCCATTTCCTGGAGTGGGAATAGAACCCACAACCTGTCGCGTTTACAGTCGCACGCTTGTGCCTCTGCATTACGACAGGCGATAATATTATATATTATGAATAATATATATAAAATTTTCTCATTACACATTTTGACTGACAGACGACGCAGATGAAAGTTAAAATTTGGTATGTAGGTTCCGAAGAATATGAGAACATATGATGATGAGAAGTATAGGGAAGCATCTAGAAAGAATTTTTTGAAATTTCTACGGGACCGGTTCTTCTTTTTATTTACAGTTTTACAGGCAGAGAGAAGAGCTTGGATAGTGGAGGCGAACGTTTATGCATATTTAAAGGGGTCTCAGGTAAAGCCTGGAACCTTGCTGGGTCTAGCACCCGCTCGGTCAATTCACGGTAGGCTAAGAAGTTTTTCTCTTTTAAGGGTCATAAAGCCTAGAACTATTACTTCTGTTCCTATTAAATTTTATATTATTTATTACTTAATTCATAATTTGGATAATTTCGTCCTTATTACGAATAGATAACAGCAATAATTCATAACTACCTGGTCATTTATAATAACAATAATAACAATTAAAACATTCCACGCCCTCATCTGGTGCATGTCGGACACGCGAAACGAGCAACTGATGTATATATGTATGTATGTATGAGCGTATCAAAAACACTTTTAAAGTAATTATTTTTTTTATATACTTTCTTTGAATGCTAATATCTAGTTATTGAGTGACTTGAGACTCACGCAAATGTAAATAGAAAGAAAATTTTATTGAACGATTCGTTTGGACGACGTTTGGATAAAGTATTTGATTTCCAAATAATTTTGGGTATTTTGAAAGTTTATTGTATAGTAGATTTAAGTAAGAATAAATTTGCAATGGAATGAGCGAGTTATTATCATTATACGAGTATAGATATCAAGCGTGAATAGGTGGATAAGTCGACTTGCTTATACTTTGTTTTAGCTTCACGCTGTATCCCGCATATAGCAGGGTAGGCAGAGGGAACCTGAGAACCTAGTGTAGACACTCCGTTCCTCACTTTCCGCCGAATTGAGGTATTGCGTGCTGAGTGACAGAGAACAACATCGCGTTTTGCCTTGTTACCAGACCGAGGAAATGAAAATACTAGATATTATTTCATTTCCTGGAATCGAATCCACAACCAGTTGCGTTTACGCACGCTTGTGCCTCTGCACCACGACAAGCGTTAAAAAATAATTTAAAAATTAAATAGTAAGTTATAAAGAACGTTCACTGTTCAGTGCAGGGTAGCGTTAACGCAATCGTTTCATGATTGTATTTGGAGCGACCGTTAGTATGAATGTATATATTAAACGACTTCGCCTCGCTCAGCTGACGTCAGTGCCATTTCCACCGAACAGGCTTCGCAATATAGGCAATGTTCTAAATGTCATTTTAACGTAATATATTCCTTAGACCGCCCCGGTTATATTCGATTATAAATACAACAATACATAGATTGTAACTAGTGATCAATATCTAATATTGTAACCCTTTTCATATACCTAATACTGTTTTCTCCAAAGTATTTACTTACCTATTATTTAGCGCAAAAGCTTAAGGTTTTTTTTTTAACTTCACGCTGTATCCCACATACTCGTATAGCAGGGTAGGAATAGGGAATCTGATAACCTAGTGTTAAGACATTCTGTTCTACAACAATTCCGTTCCCCACTTTCCGCCAAATTGAGGCATTGCGTGTTGAGTGGCGGAACTCAACGCCGCGCTTTGCCTTGTTACCAAACCCAGGAAATGAAAATACTAACATTTCCTGGAGTAGGAATCGAACCCACAACCTGTCATGTTTATAGTCGCACACTTGTGCCTCTGCGCCACGAAAGGCGTTAAGGAAATTTTATTTTAATTTTCAAATACAATTTTATTTTTTTATAGTGAGTAGTCATAGAGAAGCTAGTACCAAGATACCCAATTTTCCGTCCGAATTCAAGGCATTACATGTTTTATAGCGGAACTGATCAACTTTGTGTTATCATGGCGAAGAAATTAAAATAATATAAATATGACAATTTCCCCGAATGAGAATCGAATCTACAGTCACTCGCATATAGATAGAGTCAATTAAAAATGTTCAAATACATGCCTGTATGAATTTACACATCTTTCTTACGTTATATATTTTAAAATTACAAAATATACCCTTAGACCTCTTTTTAACCAAATTCAAAAAAAGGAGGTTTTTAGACTGTATTTTTTATGTATTACATAACATTTTACTGGCTGAACCAATTTCGATGATTCTTTTTTTATAAAACAGCTAGTGCTTCTGATGTGGTCCCATTTAAATTTAGTTAAAATCTGACAAGTAGTTAATTTAATAATTATTATAATATATGAGTTAATAATTATGACGAATAACTCAAAAGAGTTATTCGTCATAATTTCACTTTTTAGTGAATTTTATTTAAAGTCGATTTTCTTATGTTAAACTTTGAATTATAGATTTCGTTGTTTATATCATGTCTTGTTATAATTTTTAAGAGCTAGTAACATTATTTAGTATTTGTAAGCATTTCTTAATAATAACTAAATATGACGGCTTGTCTGTCCATTTATGTGCTATAGTCTATGAATTGGGGTCTTTTCTTATTCTAAGGTACTTTTTCTTGACTTTTTTTATTTACAAATTAATGTTTATGTTTTCTTATAAAAAAAAATGTAAAAATAAGACATAATGTTCCAATTTAAACAAATATAAAGGTTATATGATACAATTGTTTTTTTTTTAATTTTAATCTACTACCGTCTGTATAAGTGATATACACTTGAATTTTCAAAATCAGCCATACTTTTGTCAAATGTATATTGAATATAGAAAATAGTATTCTAGTAATAGAAAAAATATATTGTTTAATTTTTTTAATTAAAAAATATGTCAAAAGTAACTCTTTTTTACCCGACTGTCAAAGGTGTGTTATGTTTTTCATGCGCATCATGTATGTTTGTAATATTCTTTATTACCTCATATCTTCCAAATCCCTGGGCGGATTTATATAATTAAGCTGTCGTTAGATAGGTATTGATACTCCAAGTGTTCTTAGATATGTGACGTCATTCTTAATTCAATATGGCACTCTCTAAAGGCAATTGCGTCATCGTTGACGAGTACCGTGTGGGGTATCAAATGAAAGGACTTAATTAACACATTTCCAATATATAACACATAACTAGCTTTTATAGCTTACTTTATTTGTATTTGCTTTCTAAATTTGAAGAATTGTTTCAGACGGGGTTTTGTTCTTTATAATTAAGCTTGTTCTGTAAATTCTATACAAATAATAAATAAAAGGGAAGACCAAAAAAAATAAAACAAAGCAAAAATTCACTGTTTATCACGTTTTTTATAATTTATTTTCACAACATTTTTTTATTTAGTTTTCTGTAAAATTTACAATATCTTAAAACTCCTCGCAAATAGGTATATTATAGTAACATAACCAAACAGCGTATCAATGACACAGGCCACTTGGAACGAAAGAAACTAACAGTACGAATGTAAAATAAAAATATTAATAAAAACTAATAATAATGCTTAGAAATATATTTTTTTATATCATATCCCCTTAACTAGAGAGTCGGGATGTCGCGAGATCGCATTTAACATATGGGCGGATCGCGACATGCGTGGTACGTGTACTGTTGCCAACGAAATTTATTTTTTATATTTATTTAATTTTATATTTATTCATTTGCTGACCGTACATTGAATTCATTATGAATTAAAATACATAATATAGTAATAATTCATAATAAATTTTAACACGTACCAAAAATTCACAATAATTCGATGTTAATGTGTGATTATTTTGTGTTTTTCTTATTTAATTTTGTTCTGTACTGCTTTTTGTTCGTTCTTATTGACGTCAGTTATTACTTGAGGCAATTAAATTCATTTAACCTGACTTATTTCGAAATACACATAAAGAAAATCAATGATTTCCTAAACATTTGTAATAAATTAAAAAATCCCATCATAAAAAGTTGCCTATTCCGATGTTATACGTAATATTTAAATTGTCACACATGAATATCGAACACTTGCGAAAACGCTAGAATTTCAGGCGCTTGTGGTTTCTATAAAAGCATGAATTAAAAAAAAAACAAACTTAACTTAAGTTTACAATTTGCATATTTTCATAAAGTTGGCATGTTAGTTAAGTAATGATAAATCAACTTTAAAGTCAATAATAACACACAAGCGCCAATACCAATGTACGTTTACAGAAAAATTAAAAAAAAATACAATAATATATAAGGCTAGCTGAAATGTATGGTAACCTTGAGAAATAAATCTAAAATATATTTTTTTTATACATAGTGTGTGAAAAATGGAAGCCAAGCACCTCCGCATGAAACCGGCACTTCGTAAATTCAAAATAGGCCGAAATGTTTCGAGAATTGTACCTTCGTCGAACAAAGTCGTAGTCTACTAAAAAAAAACGCACATAATAATTATATACCTCAATTCGGCGGAAAATGGGGAACGGAGTGTCTTAACACTAGGTTCCCTCTGCCTATCTGCTATATGCGGGATACAGCGTGAAGCTGTGTATGTATGTATGATTGTGATTTTAAGTCAACTTGGAGGATATTTATATCGATAACTTAATTTTTATACCGTTTTCTCTTTGCAGATATATAATAATAAAAAAAAGAAAGAAAAAGTGAGAAAATTTTTGCAGCTAGAAGAAAGTGACAATCCACAACCAAACAAAACACGCTACACTGTAATTACTTGGCGCAAGCCCGTAGTTGATAATTGATAAAAAAAAATAATAATAAAAAAATTAGAATTAACCACTATTGGCCAAATTACACAAAATCTTTAAAAATTGAAGCCAAAAGTTGTTGTAAAGTTTCATCTAAATCCGCTCAGTAGTTATTTGTAAAAGAGTAACATATACATCCTCACAAATTTAAATTCAAAATATAAATTATTTTGGTAAAAAAGACCAAAATTGGGGTAAAAATAGTCAATATTAAAGTTATTTAAGTTCGACTTTGTTCAACGAATGTATGAAGTCACACAAATTATTATAATAACAGATACAAAGCTTAGCATTTCTTAATAAGTACATGTTTAGTAAATAAATGTTATATTTGTATACAACGGAAGTAATCGTTCATATAGGAGGTAGTTTGAAACGCCAATAATCGATTCATATCACAATCACAGTTGATTACAAAAAATAGCCAATAATTACACAAAAATATTGTAAAAAATATATCTCTTGACGTTTTCTACTGTTTCTAGCAAATCAAATTTTAGGCTGTTTCGTTAAGTCATTAATAGATTATGTAAATAGTATTTTTTTTGTAAAACTAAGCTTTTTTTAAAGTCGTAATATAGATTTTTTCCAAAATACCTGTCGAAAACACGAATCACAACATAAGAAGCCTATCTCATTATACTATTGTTACACATTTACGTTCACTCATATACGAGTATGGAATATATTTGATACTACTTTAGTTCTTAAGTTTACAACTAAGTACAGCTGTTGGAAACAATGACTTTATTCACACTGGGACTCCCGCACTCAGAGAACTTGATTAGCGTTTAACTGACATTAGAGAAGAAATGGCTATGTATCAGTTTAATGATAGACAAACTTTAATTATCGTCTCTGACCGCAGAAGTTAAATAATTAAGAAATAGGTAGAAATAGGTACTCGCCAACTAAGTCAGGAAGTTTAAATACTATGGAAAAAATAATAAAAACATCTGTACTATAAGTTGTGTAGTGCGATAGCGTTAAGACAACGCGCTCGCTAGCGAGTATCGATACGTCATAGAGTGACCATATACAAAAATTTCGAAGGCTAATAAAAATGAGATCTCAAATTTTGGTTCGATAGTGAGCAACAATGAAATTCGTTAAGTTCCGAAGATAATACAATATTGTACTTTGATTCAAACAGGTTCAAACTACGGCGGCTACGCGATTGGCCGGACACTTTCATTCAATATTACATTTAAAATACAACAATTTTAATATATCTCTATTGAATTTAACTATATATAATGTAATATTATATGTATGTATGTATCATCAATAACGTTAGGTTAAGACTAAAACAATTAAATCACATTTTCCATACCATATATTTAAACTACCGCTGAGATGTTATAATAGAAAAACCTAAGTACTCTGTTACTATATGACTCTAATTGTAAACTTTCTTAAAATATTTATATATGCTGTTAACATTAACACTTTAATATTGTACACACCTTAGTTTAAAATATGACATATTTTTTTTGTATTTTTTTAAATATATTTTTTTTGTTTATAATTAATTATCTTACTTTGTTACTTACCCAAGCCGTATACAATACTAAAGCAGGCGAAACAAAGTGTATACATACTTTCACATTAATAAATATGATAGTAAAATAGAATTTGCTTTCTATACCGAGGAACCTTCTTTTGCTCAAGTTCACGCGAGTGCGTCTCGGAGTACATCGCTCTCGGATAAGTGCCAGGTGGAATCGAGCTGCGATCTCCCCCTCGTCCTCCGTCGGTGCCCGAGAGACACGCAAGTTACACGGAGAAACCTTAAAAATAACTAGTCTTTTCAAAGGCAGACATCGACTTGGGCTTATCCTAGCGGCGTCGCAACCAATAATTTCGTACTGCTAACATATTGACGCGTCAACACGCCAGGAGTACCGGAAATTACCGCCGGAACGAGGTCGCCGAATTGACGTGAATATAATGAGCAAGATCGAATTGACTGATCCGGTGTGTGATATATACATGGGTTATATACATTTGGCACTAGATGTACGCGGGGCTGGGGGCGGTCACGCGGGGCAGAGCGCGCAGTCGCAGCAGGCGGGCGTGGGCGGCGCGCAGGCGGCGCAGGCGGCGCAGGCGGGGCACGCCACGCACACGTAGTACCCGGGCGGCGGCAGCACCGGCAGCAGCAGCGGCGCGCGCGCGCACAGCTCGCGGCACGCCAGCGCCTCGATCAGCGCCAGCGTCTGCCGCCGCTCGTGCCCCATCAGGCACACCGTGGACTCGCGCACCACGCCGTGCAGCAGTGTCAGGTACCTGGCGGGACCACAACACCAACACTTTCGTCAGTTAAACACTACATACAACAGTTCTTTATTGATATTCCTTTGAGAAGCAATGGGGAACGAGTAATTATAAACTTAGTTCTTCGTCTTAATCTTTAAAAGACATCATTTGGTCAACGTTTTATTTAACGTACAAAATTTATAACGTCTATATGTAATGTAACTGATACGAGCATAGCGACTTGAAATTGTAAAATTCGATTGAAATTAGTTGACTTTGTACAGTTAAATTATTCTTTTAAACGAGCAACTAAATATGCATGCCCAAATGAATTGAGTGATAAATTATGTGCAATTTTATACCGATCACATGTGGTATATTTACCGAATTAAGTGAAGTTGTATCTCACCTGTGCTTTAGCGCCTCCTCCTCTCGGCCCACGAAGTGGTTCCGTAAGTATGCCTCGAGCTTGGCGCGCTGCTGTCCGAGCTCCGGGAAATCTATGAAGAATCTCGAGCACATGTATCGCTCGAGGGTTTTGATCTTGTCTGGTCGCGCCGGTCGGTAGCCCTTCGCGAGCAGCGCGCAGTACTTGAGGAGGCCGCCGCCGCGGATCTCCTCCGGCTGTCGCGTCGCGATCAACTTCTCTGCCAGGTGAAGAAGCGCTTCACTGAAGTCTCCGTATACGGATTCCCCGACGACGGTCGGGTAGAAGTTCTCGCCTATCGGCAGCTGAGCGCACTCGTGGAACGCGAGCAGCGAGTCCAGGGCGATTTGGAACGAATCCACAGAGAACTCGAACTGGCGACGCATCGTGTCCACGAATTTCAGTTCCACAGATTTGTGGCCGCGAGAGTTTCCGAGGGAGATGAGCGACCAGCGGTCACCGTCGGAGTTCACTCGCACCATTTTGGACACGTATGCTTCCTTGAGGCCGGCGGGCGTGACGCGGCGGCGCGGGGTCGCGGCCGGCATCAGCGTGGACAGGTGGCCGAGGACGGCGGCCTTGACGCGATCGCAGTGGCGGGCGGTCGGCAGCTCCGCGGTGAAAATAAGGTCGATGTCGGAGTATGGTTGCGGGCGGTCAGCGAGCACGTGGCTGGCGGCGCCGCCGTTGAGGCGCACATCGCGTACTGCCACACCCGCGCCGCCCTCGCTCTGCGCGGTCTCGAGCCTGGCACGGACTCCTGCGACCAGTTCACGCAGCCTTACATGCAGGGTCGGGAAGTTCCCGCGGCCGTGTATCGCCACTACTTCGTCCATGACGTCGTTTAATCTTCGCACTTGTTCGTAGCTGAGCACAGCGTGGCGCTCGCCACCACCGCAGCCTTCTTCTGAAGAGGTGTAGCTCGACTCGCTCTGTAACAACAGGAGATAGACATTTTATTATTTGCTTATAACAAGTGTTCTTACATTTGCTAATTAAATAAAAAAAGAATATAACAATTTGTATAACAACTTATTCAGTGGGTTTTACCAAGTGGTCAACAGTAGGAAGCTTTTTTCTACCATGTATAATGTATATATTTAATAAATTAAACTTGCACTGCCGTTGTTACTAAGAGCGGAAAAACAGGTTTTAATCGATGACATACACAAGCGACATTTCGTTTTGTACTGGACATGTTTTTATATGTTTTTGCTATTCCGCTTTACTAACTTTTTTTGAGTCTGACAATTTCATGAAAGTTTTAACATATTGAATGAAATTGTTATATTATTTAAATTTTTACTATCAGAACAATAATTTCATCTTATATCTTAAATGGATAGTAATTTTTAGGTCGTTGCAAATTTTCTGCACAATAATTGCACTAATTTTTCAAAAGTCCAAGAAAATGGCTCATTATTATATATAACATGGTCCCCCTACATTTCAAGGCTGTGAATGAAATTATAAATAGACCCCAATATAAAAAAGCAGATAACAAGAGACATCTAAATTAAATGTCAACAAAAATGACGTATTTTAAGACATGATGTAATTACTTTTGGTAGCAGAATTACCGAATAAATTACGTATATATGAATCAAGGTCGTTTATATATAAAAAAACAAGCTCGAAATCGGGTGTGTTGTTTGTTCATACATTCCGAGATAAGTGCATTGTGATATTGACCTTCATTTAGATTTGCGTAGTTGGTTATATATAGAGGTATTTTATCCTTACGTTACTTTTTGGTTATAATATTTTTAAGTTAGGTAAGATTAAATTTATGTAAATTTCTATTACGTAATTGTTTGACTTAATGCGATGTGGGTTCGATTCCCACTCCAGGAAATGTAAAATTTAGTATTTTTGTTTCTTGTGTTTGGTAACAAAGCAAAGCGCGGCGTTAAGTTCCGCCACTCAACACACAATGCAACACACAACCTCAATTTGACGGAAAGTGGAGAACGGAAATATTGAAAGAGAATTGAGTGTCGTAACACTAGATTCTCTGGTTCCCTCTGCCTACCCCGCTATATGCGGGATACAGCGTGAAGTTAAAAAAGTTTTACTTATAAGACTGAATTACCTCAATATTACGAAAGAATATATTAAATAGAGCATAATTTACGTTTTCCCTAACCTGACAGACCTAAGTACTCATAGATGTAAGTATAAAATATCAAATAGTTATTTTCAATTGCAATTTGAACTGGCACACATAGCGTTCATACAAACTCGTGTAAACTGCTCGCTACGGCATAACATATGTAGGAATTGTTTTACTATTCTCTTTTTCTGCATAGGAGGATATGTAAAGAACCTGTGTTAAGACACTCCGTCGTCTGTTTCCCACCATAATTCGACAAATTATGTGATAAATGACAGAACTCAGCGCAGTGTATGGTCTTAACAGAATGAAAAAATGACAATAATTTATATATAATCATTCCCTCTAGTGGAATTGAACTTACTATCATCGCTTGTATAGTCAGACGACTACTGTCACTACGACCATATTATTTTACTAAAAATCTATTAATATATGTGGAAATTCAATCACGTAAGGACAAACAAAAAGTAATTGTTCGAAGTATAATAAAATATATTTTTTACTTTTTATTTTTATTTAATTATTTTTATTATACTATATTTTATATAAAAACTTTATTTATAAGTTATTATTAGAATATCTATATATAAAATGGTGTAATTCATTTAATCAATTCGGCGGAAAGTGGGGAACGGAGTGTCTTAACACTAGATTTTCGGGTTCCCTCTGTTTACCTGTAAAGTTCATTCATGTATTTTCTCTAATAGACAGAATGAACCTAGTGTTAAGACACTCCGTTCTCCACTCTCTCGAATTAGAGATTTAGTGTGCCAAGTGGAACATAACGCATCACTTTGATAATGTAAATTGCAATTAAAGCTATCATACCGGAGTGGGCGCTTCTGTTGGTAAACTAGATTGGTTGCTGCTTCGATTCCCATCCGGGGGAATAACTATAATATTTAAGTTATTTTAATATCCCGCTCTGTTAAAACAAATTGCGGGGTTCAGTTTTATTATAACATAAAGCGCAAAATAAAGCGTGAAGTTAGAAACAATTTTTTTTTTCATATATATATTTTATTAGTCTAAAAATAATTATAATAATCCAGAAAAAGCCAACAAAAAGATTCATAGTTATTAGAAAATAATAAAAAATCTATAAGTATAACAAAAGCAATGCGACATAAGAGGAAAGATGCAGGCAGTAAGGTCTCATAGAAATTGAATTGGCTTACAATATAGTGCACTTCTACGGTGTTCAGTACAATACGTGATTGAATTATATTTTTCTATAGTTCTCTGGAAGATACTATAATACATTTTGTTCGGCGCTTTTCGCCCGAGTTTGAGACGATATGTGTTTGCGGAATTCAACGCCGCGCTGTTTTACCAAAGTGAAGAAAAGAAAGTAATTGATAAAAAGATCATCTTCTTAGATTATATTGTGTAAGAAAAACTTTTTTTTACAAAAATTAAATATGAATAGGGCATAGTTAAATGCAAGAATTCGTGTAGAAAACAGAACGGAGTGTTTTAACACGAGTTTCTTTATCTATGTGAAGGCTCCTTCGGGAGAGTAGGGAAGCACTAAGAGAGGATTTCTCGAAATTCCTAAGAAATTGTAAAAATATAGATTTGTACGCAAACGAAGTCGCGAGATACAATTAGTTTGACAATAATCAAACATTTACATAATAATACAAATATCATAGGGGAGAATTGAATCCTAGACTACCTAGATCATAAATAACCATTGAGTCATGACGTAAATAGAAAATACATTAATAATCATATTTGAAGCCACCGCAAGCAGGAAAGCGGGGAACGAAGGGTTAAGACACTAGTTTCTATCTGCGGGAAACAGCGTGAAGCTAAAGAATATTTTTTTTTTAGCTTCACGCTGTACCCCGCACATAGGATAGGAACCTGAGAACCTAGTGTTGTTAACGTTCTCTTAAGATTTCCATTCCCAACTTTCATACATACATACATCGTAGGTAGATGGAACAGTGTTAACACACTCCGTTCCCCACTTTCCGCCGAATTGGGGCATTGCGTGCTAAGTAGCGGAACTCAACGCCGCCCTTTAGCCCAAACCCAGGAAATGAAAAAATCCATTTCCTGGAGTGGGAATCGAACCCAACACCTGTCGCGTTTACAGTCGCACGCAGTTTGTTTTTTCATTCCCAACTTTAACATAATTAATATTATATAAACTCAAGGCAACACATAATAAAGACTATTGAACTGTTATTAGATTCCGAAAATAAAAGTTTTAACAGTGACGCAAGTATGAACATACAATGTCATGAACAGTGCGGCCTCGATTTTTTCACTTGTATACTTTTTCATGGTTTGCTTGTTAAAATTATTTATTTATATATTTTTTTCTTTTTTTTTAACTTCACGCTGTATCCCGCATATAGCGGGGTAGGCAGAGGGAACCAGAGAACCTAGTGTTAAGACACTCCATTCTCTTTCAACATTTCCGGTCCCCACTTTCCGCCAAATTGAGGCATTGCGTGTTGAGTGGCGGAACTCAACGCCGCGCTTTGCCTTGTTACCAAATCCAATTATTATTTATTTATTTATATATTTTTTTCTTTCTTTTTTTGCTATCGAAGTACTGATTGGTAGAGTGGAGTATAAAGTTCCTATTTGATTTTTTTTTTTTAATTAATGTAAAAAAAGCCTATTATCTTTTATGCTTAAAGTGAAGTACTGAGTGGTTTTATGAAATGTTTTATGAATAAATATAAAAAAAAATAATTCAAAAATATTACAACCATCGTGGCGTAGTGGAAGAACATCCGATTTAAAACACGATTGACTGTGGGTTCGATTCCTGCTCGGAGAAATAATTATATTTAAAATTATTTTCATTTCTTCGCTCTTATACGCATAGAATGAAAACGGGTGGCGTTCAGTTCCGTCACTTAACACACAATATCTCTATTTCAGGCAGCAAGTATAGAACAGAGTGTCTTAACACTAATCTCTCTGACTACCCTACTATGTAAAATAACTTAAGAAGCCAAGAAAGAATATTACGAATTTGATTCGAACCCGCAATACCCAACAACAAAATCTCTCAACCACTAAGCTATAAGTAATAAATATGATACGCTTAAAATATTCACATTAAGGATATAGTAGCAACACGAGAGTACCATTTTTGAATTTTGATTATGGCCATTTAAATCCGGCTGTGAATGACAGTGAAGGTTAGCATATTACTTACAAGTTATATTATTAACTAAAAAGGCGCTTTGTTTTTTATTAAATTATTAAAAAAATAAATTTAAGATTATTACTATTTTTAGATTAACGATTGTCGTGGCGCAGAGGCACAAGCGTGCGACTGTAAACGCGAGAGGTTGTGGGTTCGATTCCCACTCCAGGAAATGTTAGTATTTTCATTTCCTGGATTTGGTAACAAGGCAAAGCGCGGCGTTGAGTTCCGCCACTCAACACGCAATGCCTCAATTTGGCGGAAAGTGCGGAACTTTGCTTTGCCTCGTTACCAAACCCAGGTAGTGAAAATACTAAACTTTTACATTACCTGGAGTGGGAATCGAACCCACAAGCTGTAGCGTTTACAGTCCCACGCTTGTGCCTCTGCACCACGACAGGTGTTGACTTCAATAAAATTATTTAACATATTAAATTATATATCGCAATCATAAAGCACTTTTCGCTCCAAGCAATATCAAGAAGTTGTATGTAGGTTACTAAATGACCTTTAATTAAGCGTGTTTATGTTTTTAAACTGGTAGAAATCCATGTAACAAGGCTAAATCGACGACTCAAGAGTTATTTAAACGTAACCTATATTATGCTATTTACTTCTAATTACTATGAATTGATGAAATTAGACGTATTTATGTTTTAATAGTTTCTGGGGCTCCTTTGTTTGTTTATTTTTAGGGTAGTCAGATAAATACAGTGTCAAGACACTCTGTTCTATAAGAATTTTTTTAATGGTCTTTTTCAAGTTTTTAACGAGGCAACTACAGATATACCCGGTGAGTAGAGGTCCTTTCGAATAAAAATTGTGAATTTCAGTTGAAAATAGTCAACGGAGAGTTTTAACACTAAGTTCTCTGTGCCATGCAGGATAAAGATTGTTGTTGCTACTAAAAATTGATTAAATTAGACATAGTATTTACATGTGTTAATAGTTTGAGGGATTTATTTTTTACTTACTTTTTATCAAGTTCCGAAACCTAGTGTCGAGACACTAGGTTGATGGTTCATGCAGAAACCGTAGAACAGATCTACGGTTTCTGCATGAAATCAAGGATTGCGTGTAGTGTGGCGGAACTGAACGCTGCACTTTGTTTTATTAATCAGGATATTTGCGTTGTGATAGCTGCTTCGTTCAAATCTTAATATACTTTTTACATATTTTTCTTTTCGCATACACTTAGGTGTGAATTACGCTTTTCAAAATCATAATTACAAACCATTATGAATGCAAGCGTTTCGTCTGTTTATTTAGAGAAAATTCCGATATTGGATATCTTCAGCCAATTTCCTATTAGTAATAAAAACTCAGCTGTACGCTTTATCCCGCCTATGCGGGATAAAGCGTACAGCTGAGTTTTTATTAATCTGACTTTCTTCCAATCTGACTTTGGCTATCCTACTATTAGGATAGCCAAAGTCAGATTGGGGCAGTTTCCGTGGGCCTCGGCCAGTGGCGGTAGAGGAGGAGCACCGTGAGGTTTTAGCGGTCGGTCGGTCTCTTTACAGCCGGTCCGGAGTCCCGTGCGAGTCTCCGCGGGCGGATATCCGTAACGGATTTCCTCATGTTAAAAAAAGAGTAAACCTAGTGTCAAGACACTCCGTTCTTCCGTTACCGTTAGAAATCGAGACATTGCATGTTAAGTGGCGAAATTCAAAGCCGCGTTTTCTATGTATTATAAACACACAAGCTGAAACATTACTTTCCTTAAATTTAATTATCATCACGTAGTAATTATATGAAAATGTAGACATGAAATACCATAAACATTGATAAGGAAAAAGTTAATGACTAAATATAGCTGTTTTCACGCACTGTTAATTAGAGGCCTGTTTAAGAGAAATATGCAGGCAAATATACATATATGATTGTGTATTTATGCCAATTTTTTTAGGTAAAGTGACATGAAGAACAAAAAAATTTTTTTTTTCAGTTTTTAGGTTTTTAATGGTAAGACTAGCCAAAGAGAACTCAGTGTCAAGACACTCCGTCTTCCAGTTTACATACGATACAACACGAGTTGAGTGGCGGAACTGAACGCCGCGCTTTATTTTACTAGAGCAAAGAAATGTCTGTATTATTAATTAAAATCATTACCAAAAGCCTCTACTTAATATGCAAAGTATTGAAATAGGTAAAAAGATAACGGAGTGTCCACCGCTAGATTTTTTTTCTACTACGCGTTATTTAAGAAAGCAACTTACTAGACCTGCATTAAAATATATGAGCAATTTAAAAAACATGTAATAATCTCGCAAAGTAAAGAGAATTCATTTTTATTTTAGAGTTTTAAAGTGTTAATTACACACTTAAGCGAGAAACATTTTTTAGAAAACGTATATAAAGAATTCATTATTACCTATTCGAGAACACAGTATGAATGATACTGGAGGAAGGTCACGTAAAAAGCATGAGGACCCTGCGGAGGGCAGGCGTGAAGAGGCTAATGACTGTGGACGAGGCGAAAGAGGTATGCAGGGACCGTAGCGTTTGGCGCTCCGTTTCCTCTGACTACCCCGCTAGGTATAAAGCGTGAAGTTAGGTAGGTAGGTATTATTACCTATAAAATATGTAATAGTATAGTTTATGTGTAATATATTTTTCAATTGAAATGAACGAATACAAATAAAGTGATAAATAATAAAAAACCTATATTTAATCTTTTATTTATATTAAAAATGATAATTCTAGATATTTCTTACTATAATACCGTGAGAACAACATGCAACTGTGCTAGTATCTAAAGCGTTATGATTAATTAATACTTTTTAAAAAATCGCCGTACATTTTGACAAGCACAATTAACGAGCACTAACGACCGTTACAAGGATTTTTTTTAATGATCTTTTTCAAGTTCCTAACGAGGCAACTGCAGAGTACCCGATATACCTGTCAAATCGAGGTCCATTGTAATAAAAAAATTCATTGGAAAACGTTGAACGGAGTGTCTTGTTTTCTATGTTCACTAAGTTCTCTATGGTATTAATAGGTTTAGGGGCCTAGTTTTTTTTCAGTGTCATATCTTTCCACGCATTCCAGTTAGAAAGTGAATCTAGAGTTAATACACTCTGTTCTTCGGGTTCTGCACGAAAAGCAAGTGTCAAAAAACTGATGTACCTGACTGATGATGATGTAGTCGCGATCCTTTTTTGTTCGAATCACGCTGTGTTCAAATTTTAATACATTTTCTAAATATAATAATCGCTTCCTTAAGTGAGGAATGAACCCACAACCATATAGATTACAGTCATAAGTCCCACTACACCACGATAGGATAGTGCCTCATATTTAATTATAAAATTCTTGCACTTTTCTCGTCATTTCGGTGACGTACGTTACCGTAATCTTAACGTATGACGCAAGAGAGATAAGAAGACAAGTAGAATGTGGGCGGAAGTCATATAAATGGTGCTGCTGCAAGGAGATTTGCAGTGACGACTATCATTAATGTCAATATAAATGGACACGTGAGTTCATTCAGTAGGAATGTATTTTAAATGTGTTTTCTATATGTTAAAGAAATAAAGGGTAAAAGAAGCCTTATTTAGTAAAGAAAATGTCTATAACCTAAATTAGTTAATTTAGAAAATGCCGTCGTGGCGCAGAGGCCTAAGTGCGACTGTATAAACATGACTTGGGTTGTGAGTTCGATTCCCCACTCCAGGAAATGCCAAAATTTAGTATTTTCATTTCTTAGGTTTGTAATAACAAAACCAAAGCGCGGCGTTAGGTTCTACACCACTCAGCACGCAATGCCTCGATTTGATGGAAGTGGAGAACAGGAAATGTTGAAAGAGAATGGAGTGTCTTAACACTAGGTTCTCTGGTTCCTCTGCCTACTACAGGATACAGCGTGAGGGTAAAAAGAAAATGTAATTAAATAATTTATGACTATAATAAAGTCTTAAATAGATGGAAATAGAATAATACATGTGCTTAAAAGCGTGCTTGATTGCAATCACAGTTACTGTGGCTTCAAATTCCTTAAAGGAAAATAATTTTAAATACCGGGTTTAAAAACAGTTACACGTTTTTAGACAGAACTAATGTCATGACCAATCTGTTTTCAGTTCTTTTTTTTTTTATACCACGACGGTGGCAACAAGACACACGGCCCACCTGATGGTAAGTGGTTACCGTGGCCTATGGACGCTTGCAACACCAAGGGCATCACTTCAAAAACACGAACGACAAATCACGACCCTTAAAAACCTATTTATTCCCCTTTTGAAGAACCCATTTCTAAATTCTTTTGTTAGTTTTTTGAACGCAGGAATCAATTTCACAATCAATTGTGTTTACATTGAGATGTTATTTCACTGTGCCAAGTTTGCCTAATAAATATTTTTAAAACAAAGAAACACGACTTGTTAACTACAAACATTGTTTCCCTAAATTTTAAATTAAAGTCACCAATATTACGTGTTATTTTTGTGCTTATTGGTATTTTGTTCTTGTCTTGCCTGTTGTAATAATTATCAATGCATGCTGTGTGTCTGCGTAAGAAAAAAATGCAATCGTTTCTACAATAGTTGTAATTTTATAATTAGTTACATATACCAAGATTGTAATTTGTTTGTGGACCAATAAACAGAAAAATAAAAGCGACTTCCAAGAAAATGTAACATTGTACAAAATAACTCAAAAAACTTACGCCAGATTGTAGCTTAATTTAAATGGGACCACATCAAAAGCATTAGCTATAAAAAATTATGCGATAACCATAGAAACAAAACAGTCGAATTAATTAACCTCCTTTTCCAAGTCGGTTAAGCAGGTACATACACTAAACACAAGTAACCAGCGACACCAACAAGAAGTACCGATCGTGAACTTCTCGCTCGTGTGAATCGTACCGTACGTACGGAACACTCATTTATTACCAACAATAGAGGCTAATGCCTATGTTGTAACTTCAATGAAAACGTTTTTATTGCATAAAACTATGTTTAAATTATGTTTTTTATTATTTTCATATGTCTTATATACGAGGAAGTAGCCTGTAGAGGAGAATAAGACACTCCATTTTCCACTTTCAGCTTATTTTATGGTGGTTACTTAGAAAAGTCTTCATGTTTTCAACATGTGGCAGAGAAACATACTGAGATTCATGTAAGACCTTTGTTCTTCTTTTTTCTCCCGAGATTTAATGTCTTAAGTTGCGTGTTGGTGGCGGAACTCAACGCCGCGCTTTGTAATCAAAATAATAATTAAAATAATTTTAATTCAAATAGGTTAATAGCCTAAAACTAAAAGTAAATGTCAGTAGTGTCAATTTTACAGGATTGTACTTAACGGCTGAACAACAGATTCGGAAAGCAGCTGCTGCTGCTGAGAAAACCAGAAAAAGAAACTCAACAGTTACCCTTTAAAACATAAAGTACAATAATTTTATGACAGTGAACATGTACTGCATTTAATTCCATACATTAATATCAGTAATGTATTTTTTAAGATAAAAAACATAATGCTTTCCTTAATAATATGTTTTAGTAATAAATATATATTACCTTCTACTGTATACAGATTACTGTAGAGTTACTTGAATGAGTAAAAGTCAGGTGATAAGAAAAGCAAGAATAAAATGTATTATGACTGTTACGATAATGTCACTACCGTCCATATAAAATGACAAAACAATACTTTGTGCAATATATGCATTATTACTTCTATCTATCTATCTATATATATATATATATATATAAAACGCTTACGTTACTAAGTGACTGACAGACAACGTACACGCAAAATTACGGGACATAGAAGGCTGAAATTTGGCATGTAGGCTCCTTGGGGAGTGTAAGGGAGTACTAAGAGAGAATTCCTGAATTTGATTTTGGGTTTTATACTACCTGGATTCAAGTCAGTCCGTTGAGTATGTGAAAACTGCACCATTCAAGCGATCATCTGATTTTCTTACAAATAATAAGTATACTTTTATACTGTTGTATATTCGTAATTGCAACGTTATTTGAATTGACCGCGATTTAGATATCTTTTCTTTAGCTTCACGCTGTATCCGCGTAAAGCAGGGTAGGCAGAGGGAACCTGAGAACCTAGTGTTAAGACACTCCGTGCCCCACTTTATATGTAGATATCTTTTGCTTATGTGATACCTTAACTTAAACAGTAAAGAATAATAAAGGTGAAGTGATAATAACAATTACTTAGCCAAAGATAGAAACAAATACTAAATACTTCAAACGATGGTTGTGAGCTGTTTGTCTATGTAAAAGAAGTCGCGGGATACATATATATATATAATAATATTACCCAAAATACTTTTATCTTTATTAATGAAGCATATAAAAAATATATTGATAATATTTTTTTGTTTGTTTTAAGTGCATTTACCAAGAAGCTATGTATAAGTACCTAATTAGTTGATATCTATCGAAATTCTTATTTGTTATTGCATTCCTGCAAAATTTATAAATTTATATATCTCCTATATGGCACAATAGTCCGAGAGAGTAGCGGAACTTAACGCCGCGCTGTGTTACCATTACATAGAAAGAACTATAAATAAAATAATCTCATGTCAAGCGAAAATACGAAGCAAAGTACTGAATAGGCAGATACTGGCGACAAGTTCTTTCCTCTACATTATTAAAATACAAACAATACAATATAGGTAAAACTTAAAGTCTACACTGTTACATACTTAACACTTCTTAGGCAATAAATTTGGACCCTAACACTGACGAGTTTGGCAAACTTACTAGAAACTTGCCTCGTTTACTTTATACTGCAAGTTTAAAACGTTAAGTTGTGAAATAAGGAACTAAATACTAAGTGCGTAACTTACAGCAAGTGTTTGCAAATAGTTTGTTTTTGTCTTTCAGCATCTCTCGCATATTTGATTCGGCGAGTGCAGAAACAACGTAAGTCCGGATTTTCAAATTTTGCAGGAGGAAAAAAACATCACGCATCTTGCCTTTCTAAGCTAGTTTAAATCGATTACGATTTTTTGCGTTTTTTGTGACTTACGTTGTTTCTGCACTCACCGATTCATTTGTGGTTGGTAGAAAACCGTGAAATATCACTGTATCATTTCAGTGTCACTCATAGAATCTAGTGTCAAGACACTCCTTACTCTACTTTCCGCTCAAATATGAGACACTACGCGTTCAATGGCTGAAGTTAACATCTTGTCTGAACAGACTAATAAAAAAAATAATACTTTATATGAGTATTAATTATTTATCTTTATATTATAGCTACTATGTGTTATTCTAATGTTAAAGCTATATTACCGTAAAGTTTGATGAAAATCCGTTCAGTAGTTTTTGCGTAAAAGAGTAACAAAAATCCATCCTCTCACAAACATTTACTTTTAATAATACGACTAATATAGTAGTAAGATTTAAAATAAGTATGTATTCTTTCGATCTAATTAAACAAATTAAAAACAGTGGCTTGCAATGTCCCTAACAGGTAAAAAGCAGAAAGCGGAGAGAAGTCACTAGAGCAAAAAAAAAGAATTTTTAGATTTTTAATGTAAAATTTTAGTATTTTCATTTACTGGGTTTGGTATCAAGGCAAAGCGCGGCGTTGAGTTCCGCCACTCAGCACGCCTCATTCGGCGGAAAGTGGGGAACGGAGTGTATTAACACTAGGTTCCCTCTGTCTACCCTGCTATATGCGGGATACAGCGTGAAGCTAAAAAAAATATTACGCAGATAAAACACTTTACAAAGTAAAACAAACAATGAATACTCAAAAGCTATTTATAACTAAATATTCGATATTATATCAGTTATATCATCACGTGACATTACATTTTGGAATTACCAATTTAATTTATATATAAAAAAACACACTAAATATCGGTAAATCATGCTTATATGATACCGATAATAGCTTTTAATGGTTATATAGATGATAAATGTTATCATTTTAAGTAAAGATAACGAATGGAAGCCTTTGATGAAAGCATAACAAGAAAGTAGATAAGATAATTAAGTCAAATTTCAATGCCAAATATAATTTGCGCAGTATTAAATTGGTATAAGACGTGAATAATCGAAAATTCATATTTTTCAGGCGAAATTTTTCTGAAAATTCTGTTTTTATGTTGTTTAAGTACTTTTTTACTGAAAGTGTCTAGTGTCCGCTCAGCACACAATGCCTCAATTCGGTGGAAAGTGGGAAACGGAGTGTCTTAACCCTAGGTTCTCAGGTTCTGCTATTTGCGGGACACAGCGTGAAGCTATGTATGTATGTATGTATTTTTTAGCTTCACCTGTATCACGCACATAGCAGGGTAGGCCGAGGGAACCTGAGAACCTAGTGTTAAGACACTCCAATTTCTATGTTATTGTCATTTATTCGTCATATAAATGAAATTAATCGCATCGTCTAGTATTTAAAAGAACGTTTAATTCGACTTATCAACAAATTCACGCCTGGTACCGAAATTACCTCTATAACTTTATGAACATTAAAATTTTCATTGATAGCCAGAACAGTTATGTCAAAACACTCCCACGCTTGTCATTGTGTATCGATTGGCGGAACTCAATACCGCACTTTCTAACCAGGGGGGTGTATCGAGTGGGAATCGAACCCACAACCAATTGCATTTACTTTTACTGTCCCACTACGAATGATCTCAACTATCACTTTCAAAATAACTGTCTTGGTAGCAGCTTCAAACCAAGTCCAAGTAGACCAATAGTAAAATGAAATAAAACGAAAAAAACAAAATAGAACTAATTTATAATTCAAATAAGAATAGGTTCTTACAATTGTTTGTACAGGTTCATTAAAATCAAGCAAGTCATGTTCGAATTTCCGCGTAATTTAATTCTACGCATTTATTATTATTGAAAGGTAATAATGATATATCGTTTTTTGATAATAAATTAAATAAATATATTTTTAAAGCCTTCGTGACGCAGTGACTGGTCTGAATGTTAGCAAAAGTGGTAGTGGATTCTATTTCTACTGTAACTATTTTAATTTTTCCACACTGATAAGACATAAGACGGCGTTGAGTATCGCAACTTAACACGCAATACCTCAATTGCATGTGGGAAGTGGGGAACGTAATGTCTAAACATTAGGTTCTGTTTTTCTAATCGAGAATAAGACATACCTATATTTTTTTATTGAAAAGTAATATATATATATTTAGGTCTTCGTAGCGCAGTGGGAGTCTGATGGTAAGCAAGAGGGGGTTATGAATTCGAATCAACAATGATTATATTTTAATTTCTTTCTTCCAACACGGATTTGGACAAAGCGCGGCGTTGAGTGATTATGTTATGACATAGTGTCTAAACACTAAGTTCTCTTTGCCTAGTTTATTATTCGAAAACAGTGAGAAAATGCAAAACAATTAGCCACAATTCATTTTAATATAAATCTATCAAAAAAGAATTCACCAGTTCAATTCCCGCTTGAGGCAAAAGTAATTAAAAAATTATTTACTTCAATATTTAAAAGAAATTTTGTATTATATAAAACACTAAGTCACGAGACTGCGTTAAATACAGGAAACATTAAAACGGTTTCAGTATTGTTGTTATTATCAACATGTAAACAACTGATACTGTTCGAAGGAACAGATAAAAATACTTTATAAAAGAAAATAAACAAGCAAATTTGTAATCTATATATAAATACGTGAAGCAAAAACTTTGGATCCCTTTTTACGAAAATTACGCGGACGGAGGAGCATGAAACTTGGCACACTTATAGTTTTTATGTACATATAGAGGAATGCAGAATGCTAACATTTTTTTTTTAAATATTGCATAAGAAGTATATTGAATTAATAAAATAAATGTTACACAGACTACCATGTTTTGACATCTATCTATATATTTGACATATATACAAAGTGACATATACATTACTAAAGACAACGCGTTGTTAACGCGTCAACGGGCACACTATTTTAAATACAATAATACCTCAAATAGAATTCGAACCCACATTAAAAATTTAACATAACTAATCTACAGTTAAAGGAAACAATACGAAAATGTAACATAAACAGGCTTAACACATAATATATTAAGTTAGTCGAAACCAATGCCAGCCGAGACGAGCAGGTGGTAAACATCACGACACGTCGATACGGTCACGATATTTGTTATGAATACAGTATTTTTATCCAATGTATGAGTTTAATTATTAAAATATGAAAAAATCTTACAAATATTAAAACTACGAGAATATATAATGATGTATGTTTGTTAGTCTTTTTTTTATCTTCACGCTGTATCCCGCATATAGCATGGTAGAGAGAACTTAAGAAGCAAGTGTTAAGACACTCCGTTCTCTTTCCGTTCCCCACTTTCCGCCGCATTTTTGAGGCATTGCGTGCTGAGTGACGAAACTCAACGACGCGCTTTGCCTTGTTACCAGACCCAGGAAATGAAAATACTAAAACAAAACAGATTTTGATGAAATTTTATAATAATATAGTCTCAGAATAACGCATTCACTACAATTTATAAACAGGCTTAATATATTAAGTTAGTCAAATTGTTATCATAGTATAAACAATCGTTACCAGTGCCAGCCGAGACGAGCAAGTGGTAAGAAAAACATCCACGACACGTCGATACGGTCACGTATTTTATAGTGATTGACAAAACAGTTTTACTTGTAATACTGATGTCATGTATTTTGTTATGAATAAAATATTTTGATTCTGTTTATTTGATCCCAATTTTAATATATGAAGGAAATATAGGTTATTCTCCTTTTAGAATTACAAATTTTGGACTTTTTAATTTTTGTTACTCTTTTAGAACATACGTACATACATACATAGCTTTACGCTGTATCCCGCATGTAGCAGGATCGGCAGAGGGAACCTACTGTTAAGACACTCCGTTTCCCCATTTTCTGCCAAATTGAGGCATTCCGTGCTGACTGGCGGAACTCAATGCCGCGCTTTGCCTTGTTACCAAACCGAGGAAATGATAGTACTAAGCTTTTACATTTAATAGGATTGAAAGTCAAACATTTTATTCAATTTAAATTCTTGATATAGAAAACAACATTTATTGGAAAATTGTATACGCAAGTGAAATATAAGAAACAACCATAAAAGTCAATTATTGTACATGAGTTGGAATTTTTTTTACATAATTTAATTATAGTTCGATTTAATTCGCCGCCGTTACGTCGTAGTTCCCAAGTGTTTGACTGAACTACTTCCACTCGTAAGAATGCTTATTTTTCTTCTGTAAAATCGTTAAGATACGGAACTCGATGTAACGAAAAAGCGACAATAGAAAGAGATAAATATATATGTTAGTAGAAAGAAGTGAGATAGTATATTTATGTATGTGTTACTAGTAGCAAAAAAATATATAAATCAAATATTTATATAAAAATACGTGAAGCAAAATTTTGGACCTCTTTTTATGAAAATAACGCGGACGGAGGAGCATGACATTTGGCACACTTATAGTTTATATAGAGAAGGAATGCAGAATACTAACATTTTTTTTAAAATAAGGCATAAAAAGTATATTCAACGAATAAAATAAATGTTACACACACTATCATGATCTGACATCTATGTTTACATAAAGTAGCATATACATTGCTAAAAACAACGCGTTGTTAACGCGTCAACGAAGTCACTAGTATAATTAAATTGACAGTCGTACTTAAAATATTCAGTTTCGCTTTTACCGTAAGTGAATTACACACATTTTTTTATAATCACTAAAAATAGCTCAAAAATACCAAAAATAGAAAACGGAGTGTCTTAACACTAAGATTTTTCAGGAGAAAATACAAAAATATATAACTAACACGCGGCGTAGCAACACTACTATAAATGAAGTCAATTGAATATGCCTCTGCGGAATTTTTATGTTAAACATATCGTTCGATCGTTTTACGCTCGATGCACCGAAATATCACTGACTGTAAATTCCTATATATTTCAACTAAATCCGTATTTAACATTTTTTTTTAGCGCACGTATTTTGAAGGTGTTAGTAGGATATTGTTTGCAAATTTGGTTGGAGTAGAAGGGCGCTCGGACAGTGGAAGTGTTAATGTGCATTTTAATATGCCCTAAACCTATACTTAGGACGCAGTCTCAGGTTTCCCGAGCTTCTCTCTTTGGAAAGTGATTTCCAAGGATTCAAAGATAAAATAATATTTAATATATAATAATATATATATATATATATATATATATATATATATATATATATAGTATATATATTTATTTGTATGTATGTCAATATATTAGTAACAGTGTATTCCACTTTACTAAGTCATGAATGGTGGACGGCATGACCTTTCTCGTCTGCATTCCAGACGGCGTCAGTCACGAATGAATACTAATAACCATGTCGAAATCGAAAGCATCTTTTTAACTATACTTAATGTATCGACCTCGATTGAGGATATCCGATGCATAAATGTTATGTAATAGATAGTAATGTTATCTTTAAGACTGAACGCGAAAATATCACGCGATTTTTTATAGTTTATGTTTTTTAGCGCCTGTCGTGGCGCAGAGGCACAAGCGTGTAACTGTAAGCACGACAGGTTGAGGGTTCGATTCCCATTCCAGTAAATGTAAAAGTTTAAGATTTTCATTTCCTGGGTTTGGTAACAAGGCAAAGCGCGGCGTTGAGTTCCGCCACTCAGCACGCAATGCCACAATTCGATGGAAAGTGGGGAACGGAGTGTCTTAACACTAGGTTCCCTCTGCCTAACCTGGTATATGCGGGTTACAACGTGAACCTACGTATATTTATTTGTAACTGTAAACGCGATTCTCAATTTTGGGTGGAATCAGCAAACGGAGTGTTCTGACACTAGCATACCGACTACCATGCAACATGGGCCAAAGCGTTAAGCTAAAAAACACATTTCCTGATAATCGAACCGACAGCCAACCACGGTTACAGTTAGAAACTTAAAAACACTCACTGCGCCACGATGACCTAAAAAGTTAGATTACTGAAAAGAATAGAATTATTTAAAAGTAATAATTAATGAATACAACTAATGACGCACAAAATTTATTTTATATCAATTTAAAAAAAAAAACCAATTTGATTATCTTAATAACCCTATTTAATATTAATACATTAATGTATTATTCAAATTATTGAACATTTATATGAGAATTTATATAAGAAATAGGCATATTTATGTTCATAAAGTTCCTTATTTTATGATAAGAAAAACGGATTTTGGAGAACATTTTATAAAGATTTTAACGTAGCGGGACTCGAACCCGCGCCTCTTGGCGTCCTGACCATTACGCCATACGATTAAGAATTATTAAAACAGTTTTTGAATAGTTAGGGAAATTCTATTTCAATATATATAAAACTATGTATTTCAAACAAACAGATAACATACAGACGAAACTACTAGGCGTACAAAATTGAAACTTGGGCATGTAAATTAAGGAATTTACGATAGTTTATCTCGAAATTCCTTCAACACTACAAAGCGGCATTATACCTTTTATAATGAGAAATTACTGCAGAGAACACATTTTTTTATATATACTATGATACCACAGACACTTGACCATTTTTTTCCTTTCTGTTTCTTAAATATTATATTAACCCTTAATTACGCGCATCAAGAGAATCACACAATTGGTCGCATGGGGGTCATCACAGCGACACTCAAGGGAGCAGCGCTATATCCATCCAAGTTGATGTTCTGGACATGGCTAATTTAGCTACTTCCCGGACAGTTAGTAAGCTAAAATTGTTGCTAGGTCGCTCAAAGCACTCCAAGATATTTTTAGACTTGACCCCATGCGAATAATTAAGGGTTAATAACCGATTACTTAGAAATTAGTCTCATATTTAAGTTATTTTCTATTAGGTATACGAGGTGTATTTTTAGTACACACAACCTATATTTATTATTACAACATAAATATTAGGCGCAATGCCTCAATTCGACGGAAAGTGGGGAACGAAATTGTTGAAAGATAATGGAGTGTCCTAACACTTGGTTCTCTGGTTCCCTCTGCCTACCCTGCTATATGCGGGATACAGCGTGAAGTAAAAAGAAATAATTAAATATATATATATATATATATATAAAAAAAAAAAAAAAAAGCTAGATAGATATATATATATATTTATATATATATTTTTCTTCCTAGCATTTATCCCGGCTAGCCAGGGTCTGCTTTCCTACTCAACCTACTCCACTTTGCACGATCTTCTGCATCACGGGTGGTTAGTCCATTTATTATATATATATATATAATATGTTTTTATTCTAAGTGTAAGAAAAAGGACGACTCCCAGATGTGACACTGAAATTTAGATCGTTAGTTACTTTTAAGAGTTTACTAAGAAAACAAAAAGCAAACGAAGTCACGAGCACTAACTAGTAACATACAAATGAAGCTATGCGCACATACATAAATTACGAATCGCGTTTCTTTACGCCAGCCCATATTTAATATATTACTTTCGTTTTCGTGTGCGATAATTAGCATGGCCTCGGCGTGCGACGCGTAACTTGGACGGAACTAGCGGGATAGTTTGTAGGTGGGAATCTATTTTCACTTTCTTTTTATTGCTTCAGTCAAATTTTATTTAAAATATATGCTTTTTTAAGTTGTAGATTTGATTTTTATTTGGAGCTCAATGCCGCGCTTTGCCTAGTTATCATACCAAGGAAATGAAAAATTCCTTTTTCTGGAGTGGGAATCGAACCCACAACCTGTCGCGTTTACAGTCGCACGCCTCTGCGCCACGACAAGCGTTAATTATTAAAATTATTTTCGTTTTTCCGCTCTGGTAAGACCAATCGCGACGTTGTTTTCCAACACTTAACTCATAATGCCTAAATTTAGTGAATTGAAGAACGGAGTGTCTTGACATTATGTTCTCTCCGAATATCTCGCTATGTGATATAGTATGAAGACGATGAAAATACTTTAATTATGTTTTTGTAGTTTTTAAATATTTTTTAAAAGGTTGGGGTTGGTTTGATTTTCATCAGTAAATAAAGAAACTAAATAGTATATTTTCATTCTTTATTCAAAGTATCTTTAAAAAATCTATAAAATTGTTTTGCCATTTAAATTTGTTCAAAGAAAACAGTTAGCATAACTTATCAAAATAAAAATTATTGTGAAATCAGAATACTTCATTCCCATTCAATTTCTTTTAATTTTTATACAATAAAGCACTCTTGGGAAATTAAAAAAGCAACCAAATAGGACTTTGGTTCTCACACCAAAATACACATTTACAAAAACTAACAAAAGGCGAAATTAACACAAATTAAAAAAAAACACGTGCAAATGTCACTAACCTATGAACTTCCAACATTACATTCAGACGATCAAACGATAATGTTCACAGATAAAAAAACAAAAAAGATTGCACAGATAAAAAAAATACTAAAACATACTTTTTTTTTAATTATACATACTTTTTTAAAATATATTCAAATGACAACCTTCTTTTCGGACATTACATCATTTAATTTGCATACAAAACTTTATGTAATTTTTCGCTGTTCGAATTTGAATCGCATTAATGGTTCTTATGAATATATATTAAATGTTGATTAGTATGCGATAGTAATAATGTAGAAATTTTGTATACGCACTTAGCACATTGGATTTTTTTAGCTTAACGCTGTATCCCACACGTAGCAAAGCAGAGGGAACCTAGTGTTAAGACACTCCGTTCTCTTTTAACATTTCCGTTCCCCACTTTCCACCGAATTGAGGCATTGCCTAATGAGCGGCGGAATTTAACGAGGATCGAGGAAATGAAAATACTGAATACTATTTAATATTTTCATGTCCTGGAGTGGGAATGGAACCCACAACCTGTTGCGTTTATAGTCACACACTTGCGCCAGCACCACGACAGACTTCACATTGGTTATGAGGTATAAAATCATTTATAACTAAAAAGAGGGAAAACAAAATAAATGTTAAAATATTATCAAGCGACATGGCAAGGACAAAGCAAGGATATAAATTTTTAAGCTGGACTTTGGATAAAACATGGCGGGACATTTTAACACAGATTAAAATAACCATTTAAAATGAAAGTACTTATTTTATTGTCTATATAATGTTAAATAATCAATTATTCTACAAGTATAGTGTAGTTTTTAAGCTTTACGCTTTTTCCCATACAGCAAGGTCAGAGAGAGTCTAGTGTCCAGACACTCCTTTCTTTATTTTTCGTATTAGAATTCAAAACATTGTGTTTAGTGGCGGAACTTAACGCCGCGACTTATCTCACCAATGAACCAAGGGAACATACATTTTTTTAACTTCACGCTGTATCCCGCATATAGCAGGGTAGGCAGAGGGAACCTGAGAACCTAGTGTTAAGACACTCCCTTCCCTACTTTCCGCCTTATTGAGGCAATAGTGGCGGATTTTAATTTGTTACCAGACCCGATAAATGAAAATACTAAATATTATTAAAAAAAATCATTTACTGGAGTAGGAATCGAACTCACAACCTGTCGCGTTTACAGTTGCACGCTTGTGCCTCTGCGCCACGACAGGCACGATATACTTTAATATAAATCATATTTCTGAATAGAGAACGAACACACAACCAAGTGTCTTCAATAAGAACGTTCCATTTCGCTACGAATATCTCATTAACTATAATATTACTAACAAATACTTTAACCATTTGATAAATTAAAAAAATACTAAACAATTAAAACAAATTAACATAAATATTTAGCTCAAGTTCATTTGTTAATAATGCCCTTACACTATCAAGGGTTACATCGAGGAAAATATGAACGCGGTGTGCATACTAACACCGTCCTAGCGAATGAGGCAACAGCTGGCAGACAGTACTGTAGGTAAATCTCGTGGACGTCTCAAGTATGAAACGTGCTAGGTTATTCTTTACGAAATTCTTATCTATGTATATTAGATGTGTAAATACACGTTGTCATGGCAACGGAGGTTATCAATTCGGCTGACGCGTAACTTTGTACTGGTCGACTAGTTTTTGAGTTATACGTAATCATTGTACTTTTCAGTGCTTTTTGTGTACAAATTGGTTTTTTTTTTATTGTTGAAAACTTGATTATATATTTATTATTGCATTACTTGGCTGAAAAATATTAATTTTTTTGTACTTCTCCATATCGACTCTAAATGTGAATTCTATACTCCGTCTGTAAAATTTTCGTAAAAATTGATCGTAAAATTTTTTCTTCGCTTATTATTTACATAGTTGATCTACATATACGAACAGACTACGAAAAATGAAAAAAATATTTCGACATTTTAATTCTTAGTGTCCCCGTTGACGCGTTAACAACGCATTGTGTATAGCAATGTATGGGTCACTTTATATAAACAAGGATGTCAAACCATGGTAGTGTGTGTAACATTTATTTTGTTAATTTAATATACTTTTTATGCATTAATTTAGAAAATGTTAGCATTCTGCACTCCTCTATATAAACTATAAGTGTGCATGTATGTTAATACTAGCTAGCCTCACTATTTCCCATACATATTTATTCGTAACATACCTACTGGAATTCTATTAAAAATTAGTTTCCAATTTACAATGAAAGAAATCACCTTGAAATTTTTGAGACCGGAAAACACTGTTAGCCAGTTACAAAGTTAATAACAATATGTACTAGCTTATCAAAGTACGTAAATAAAACAAAAATAATAATAATTAACGCTTTTCGTGGCGCAGAGGCACAAGCGTGCGACTGTAAACGCGACAGGTTGTGGGTTCGATTCCCACTCCAGGAAATGGAATTTTTCATTTCCTGGGTTTGATAACAAGGCAAGGCGTGGCGTTGAGTTCCGCCACTCGGCACGCAATGCCTCAATTCAGCGGAAAATGAGGAACAGAAATGTTGAAAAAGAACAGTGTCTTAACACTAGGTTCTCTGGTTGCCTCTGCCTACCCTGCTATGTGCGGGATATAGTTTGAAGCTAAAAAAATAAATAAATGACTAAAACAATAAAATTCAAGCAATCTCACATATTTAAGTAAAAAATATTTAAATAACCTAAAAACTAAAAAAATATAGCTTAAATTAACCTTAAAAATGTGCTCTGAAAAGTATATATTTTCGATTTATCCGCTTATTCACACCTCATATTTCTATTATGTTTTGTCTCCCTCTCTTAAATGTAATCAGAAAGTGACATCCCATATCTTGTAAGTTTACATAACTTATCATTTATCTTACAACAGTTATATCGTAAGCACTTCAAAGATATACTCCATCATAATATAGTTATTTTTCTTAAAAAAAAATCTATAAGTGCCTTATTCATATATTTTTCACAAGAGACATTAAAATATTAAATGTACGTACATATTTGAAACACTTATGTATATATAAATGTGTCTTTAATATTAAAATGCGGTGTTGAGTTACGCGCTAAAATGTAATGTCGAAGTAAAGCTAGAAATTACAAACGTTTATAATTATTCAATATTAGCCTCAATTCAATAATAGATATTGTCAGTTGTTACTAGTTCAAGAGAGTTAAACAGCAAATGCTTCTACCTACCTAACTTCACGCTTCATCCCTAGCGGGGTAGTCAGAGAGAAAGGAGCGCCAAACGCTACGGTCCCTACATACCTCTTTCGCCTCGTCCACAGTCAAATAAATGCTTCCATTTCAACCAAATAGCTAAAAATGATTTTCATAGACAAAATAAAAAAAAAACAATCCATTTTTTTCTTAGTTAGTGAGCTTTCATGCCAAAGACATACACAAACGTTTCAAACTCATAAAATCACTCGTTTGCTTTACCTATCTATTACAGCTTCACGCCCTATAAGCATTTACGTAACCCAACGCCGCGGTCAATCTTCAATAAAAGCAATTTAATAAATATAAGTTAATAATTGAATATAAAAATCTAACGCTTAAGTAACGAATGCACAAAAAATCTTTTTTTATTACAATTGACCTTGAGTTACAATCGACCCACATTCCAAGCGCACAGTAATAGAAAACGCTACATTTTTCTTCAAATAATAATTTATCTATGAAACCTGCGTTTGAAGGTCGTATTAAGCTGCGATAACGACTTTATATAGATAACGAACATTTTTGAAATATTAAAATTTCAATAAATATTAAAAACTCAGGGCTGTAAATTGTAAGCATTAAAGGCATTAAAAAATATATCTTTTTTATTTCCAGTAGTTTCTATAGGGTATTTTACTTTTACATTAAAATAAGAACAATTACATACGTACACACATAGCTTCACGCTGTATCCCGCATATAGCAGGGTAGGCAGAGGGAACCAGAGAACTTAGTGTTAAGACACTCCGTTCTCTTTTGAATTTATAGGTGAACAAACAACTAAATGCAAAAAAACAAGCAAAGAAAAACGAATTTAAATAAAAACAGAATTTACAGATTAAAAAGTATGTATTTTAGATTTATCAAATTATTCACACCTATTTCAAATGAAAGCGTTCCTCTTCAATAACATAATTCGATCAAAGACTAATATTTGACATCTGTCTAACTGACAACCACGAAGGTCGCATAAAATCGGACTGCAAAAATAATTATTTTATTTACGTATTAATTATTTGTAATATAAAAACCATAAATATAACTTAACAATATATATATATTCCGCTTCCCCACTTTCCGTCAAATCGAGGCATTGCGTGCCGAATGGCGGAATTCAACGCCGCGCTTTGCCTTGTTACCAAACCCAGCAAATGAAAATACTAAACATTTCCTGGAGTGAGAACCACAACCATATACCTTTAGCTTTTTAGGTTTGGCTTTAGGCGTTATATATCTTGTATAATTCAATACGTACAACTTATCATTTTACAATACGACCAGCATTATAAGAGCATCCTGTACATTAGAAAACTTCACTTGCCATCAAGGATGTCTCGCTCACGACTGACCGACAGTCATAATTTCGTCTCCACCTTAAATATAGCTAACTAAAGGTCAACTTTGTTGTTATTTTTTGCCATTCTCTATTATTTATATATATTTTTATTATAAAATTTATTTATTAATTTAAAATTTAAAAGTGAAAGTGGGGAACGGAATAGTTGAAAAAGAATGGAGTGTCTTAACACTAGGTTCTCTGGTTCCCTCTGTCTACCCTGCTAAATGCGGGTTAAAGCGTGAAGTTAAAAAAAAAAAGAAAAAAAAATTAAAATTATTTAAGTATAAGTAAAAATGACTTTAAATTTACTATTGCACAATAATTTGCAATGCAATATTTGTAACACAACATATTGTTTACAAAACAACATTATATTTAGATAGTGTATGCTATTAATATGTAGCTAATGAAAGTACGCAATTACCCTTCACCCAGATTTTCATTTCCATTATCATGAAGCCTGGGTTCTTATCTTATTCTTATGTAGCAAAATATATTTTTTAATTAATTAATTATATATACTATAGTTATATAAGTTGATAAATTATAGACAATTCTAAAATAGGGCATAATCTCTATAGAAAACGTATGTATGCAAGTATATGAATAATTTAAGAATACATTAATACAAAGAATCCTTCATTGGAGCACGAGCAGAACGCGTGCTATTATCCAAGTCTGGCGAAAACATTGCGTGAGCGACTTGAATGGTATTTAGTTAAAAATTCACAAACACTTGAGAATATGTGTGTTTTTAGATTCGCTTTAAAATTCATTGGTCGGAGCTTTACTTTAATGTTTGGTTAGATAGAGAATCATTTCTTTACCTAACCCCTTCAGTAATACCTAAAGGGGGTCCTCTAAAATGAGGGGAAAAAGGGGCCCTCCTTTTAACACCATTAGTGTAAAAACTGGAACGCAAGCCCCAAACACTATTCCGGTATTTGTTTATGGTTAATCGATGAATGCTAAGGGAGTTTCTTCTCATAACATTTTGCGACGGAAAGACAATGTTAGAAATATGGCTATTGGAATGTCAATTTAAATACATAATAACATGTTTCTCAGACAGCTCGGTATTCTATCGATGGCCATATTAGATTATGGCGTATATGAAACACGAGTAACAATAACTTGTTGTAGCAACAAAGTTTCTTAGCAAAAATGAATGTAAGTACACCAGTTGTATCCAGTGACTTTACGTGGATTATAGACCCTAAAATCCCGTTTTAGTATGTTAGTATTCTTCTACACTTTCCAAGTAACTCCCTTCCTAAGTTCCCAAATGTAGGCTTCTACATGATAAATTTCAGCTTTCTATGACCAGTACTTTCGTCTGTACGTTGCTTGTTAGTAACAAAAGCAAGCGCTTTATATATATAGATTTCTTTCCTGGTAGTAATATTTTCTAAGTTAAATTAATAGATATTTATTGTAATAAAGTAAGTTGTGTCAACCCTAAGCTAAATCCAGAATACAGAATGCTAATTTATATAAGTTATAATATTTTTAATTTCCAAAAAAAAGTCATAAACATAAAAGTAAAATAGCGCCAGATACTTTATTTTAAAAATTAATAACCGGTTGTCATAAAATTTATCATTTTAAAAACTCGATGAAACACTTGTATAGACGTTTTTTTTTTATTTATAGTTTATATGCATATTGATTTAGACACATTAACACATTAAGATTCAGCCAATTAACATCTATGTATAAAAAAGTTTTTTTATTGGAAACTTAACTTTTTTTATCAGTCCGTTTCCCGTAGACAGAGAAGCTAGTGCCATAATACTCCGTTCTCCTCTTTTCGAAATTAAGACATTACATGTTGAGTGACGGAACTTACCGCCACTGTTTATCTCAAAAATTAAAAAAAAATCTCCAAGCGAGGATCGAACCCATAACCACAGTGTTTACAGTCAAACGCTGCCACTACACCACAATACCCTTCAATTATTATTAATTTATTTATTATTTATTAAAATAATTGTATTATTATACATAAATAACTATTATTCAGGTATAAAGTAACAAGGCAATCATTGCCAGCATGAATCATCAATGTATCGACGTATGCATTTTTAATTTAATCGCTCTTAACAAACTTCTAGAACTCCTATGTTATTCCGCGTTATTTACAACTAGATAGTGGTCAACTAGTTGTAAACAAAGTTGTTTTAATAAATCATTATTGAAAAAGAATACATACACACATAGCTTTACGCTGTATCCCTGCATATAGCAGGGAAGCAGAGCGGTGTGTCTTAGCACTAGGAACGTAGTGTTAAGACACTCCGTTCCCCACTTTCCGCCGAAAAGAAGCATTGCGTGCCGAGTGGCGGAACTCAACGCCGCGCTTTGTCTTGTTACCAAACCCAGAAAATGAAAAAATCCATTTGCTGGAGTGGGAATCGAACCCACAACCTGTCCCGTATATACGTTTTATAGTTATATATATAAATATTAAAATAAAATCGATAACGCCACCATAAATAAAGTAAACCACAAAAACTATTTAATTTAATATAAAATATAAAAAAAAATAACTATATTATTTCCATTACGAATTGATTATTCGATATCATAAAGGTTCACACGTATCGTTCAATCGTATATTTTTGTACAACAACCGTACTGATAAGGAGACCGCTTCCGTCGAAATTTCACCGTTAGAAATTGTTCTACATACCTAACTATTGCGTTAATGTAACAAGGTTACCTAATAGATTAGAGATGACATAGTGTCTAAACACTCCGAACGGAAATCAAAATATTACGTGTAGAGTCGAGGAACTGAACACGCTTCAAGACCTGAGTAGCGAAATGAAAATAATTTAAATAAACATTCCCTAGAGTGAGATTGGAACACACAACCAATCATCTTCACTGTGCGAGGATGTCCCACTGCGCCACATAGATTTCTATATTTAGTAAATTTGCATATAGTCCAAGATTCAAATCCTGAGACACTCGAAGTGAAAACACTCCGTATTTCTAATTTTAGCAAGTTTTAGTATTGATTGTATTGACTATGAGTACAATAAAGTATTTCTATCTATCTATATTGGGTGTTAGAAAAAACTTAACCCTCACTTTCGTTCAGTATGTAAATTAATACTTGTAAAACGTCCAGACTAACATTATTAAAATAAAAAACTAATATTTAACGTTTACTTTTTCAATTAAATGTAATAAAAGACTAAAAAAGAATATCATTAAATTGTGTAACAATAACCAGTTGACCTTCGACAGCCGTTTTCGGATATCACTCCATTATTTTAATTAAAGAGACATTGTTATAAAAAAATTAAATATATACTACATACTAGCTAAATCCCGCGACTTTGTGTCGACAAAAAAAAGTATAATCCTCTCTTAGTGCTCCCTTACACTCCCTTAAGGAGCCTACATGCCAAATTTGATCTTTGTATGGGCAGTAGTTTCGTCTGTACGTTGTCTGTCAGTCACTTCGTAACGCAAGCGTTTTATATACATGTTTAAATTATAATAAAAATTATTGCGGCGTTGAGTTCCGCCACTCACCATGTCTCAATTCGGCGGGAAGTGGGGAACGGAGTGTCTTAACACTACGTTCCCTCTGCCTACCCTACTATATGCGGGATACAGCGTGAAGCTATGTATGTATGTATGTAAAAAAAACTATTTGCATAATATATTTTTTCAATAATAAAATTCCGTTTCTATTAAATTATAAATACCCACATGAAAATTAAGTTAGTAACAACTTCATAGTTAATCATGAATTAGTCGCGTTTGTAGGAAATATTATTTCTTACATGTAACATGGGCATAGAAAATGTGATATTTAATGAACTGAAACAATCAATATATATACATATGTATTAAATATTACAATTCAAAAAAAAAACATTTATTTTTTATCTATTTAATTATTACCAATTTTTTAAATTCTACTTTGACAAGGAAATAAACGTATAAATTAATAAATATAAAAAAAAATGTCATTACTTCTTTTTTAATTTTTTTACATGTCATGACAAAAATGACAGTCATTAATATTAAATCCATATATTTAATCTGCAACATATATTTTTTTTATTACGTAGCAAAACCGTTTTAAGCTTATCAGTGCACAATCATATATAGTTATCAACATTCACTTTTAATAGAATGTAAAGGAATAGGTATAAGATTCTAATTTGATAACATTATTGGACAAGATCGTCGATGTGGACGAAAGTAGAGGAAAAGTCATTAATTTTCATATTTACGATGAATTAATTCAGTCGTATATAAAAAAATACTATCTCTACCTCGCGATTTTCTTTTCGTAGTCTATCAAACTTAATAAAATTGTTTTCGCAGGAAATTCTAGAAATCTTCTTCCCCAAGATATACCAAATTTCAGCTTTCTATAGCCAGTTTCGCCTGTACGTTGTCCGTCAGTCACTTAGTAACTCATACATTTTATATTAGCATATTAATTTAAATAAAAACTTTTTGGACTCAAATCAGACGTTTCAACTTAACTTTATCATTTGACACACTCGTGATAATACTATTGTGAAGTTATATCACCAACAATATCTCGTGACGTTACCTCCCACACTCTAATCTAATAAAAGAAGTAACATTTTTCAAAATCTGGACACCGGCCATTCTGCCATCACATGATTTCGACTTACCTTCATATCGTCGAGCATATCGCACGCCGAGATGAACGAAGCAGTGTCTGTCACTTTGATAACGCCCATCGTGGGAGTTTACACGGAGGACCGAGTGGACCGTTTACGTGAATAACCCCGGGAATGTTAATTATTTGCGAGTAACGCGTGGTATTGAGGACAACGCGCGAGACAACCTCACGCAGTGACCGAGCCGCGCGGACTGAAGCCAGAATGCTACTACTAGTGGCGAGTGAAAGGCGAGTGACGTCACACCCCCCTCTCCCACGTCCTGTTGCTATATCTTCTGTCTCGTTTTGACACATGTTGGTTAATATATGTGCGTCCTTGTCGTAAATGACAGTTGCGTACGTTGAGTACGTTAATTATTTATCGTTGTATAAATTTTAGCGCATTTTTTTTTATAATACCTGAAGGTCAGGCAAAAGTAAATGCTGTACAGCTTAATGTATAATAACCCTTAAAAATATTGATAATTGTAGTTAACATAGATGATATATATGGTTATAGATTAATTTTAAAAAGAATTATGTTTGTTTTTAATATTTTAAACTTTTTATATAGTTTTTGCTTTGCTATTCACTTTTTAACTTATGTTATTGGCTGTTTATTGTATATGTTGTGTCATGTTTAAAAAATTATGAAAATGATTGAGATGGTTGTTCAATAATCAGAAATGATTATTACGTAACACTAAGTACATTATTGAAAAATGTAATAATAAAAATGAATACAGGTAAACGATAATTATAATATATTAAAAAATATAAAATTAAATGAATACGTTTAATATCAGCATTATTAACACATAATCACGGAAAGTGGGGAACGGAATTGTTGTTAGAGAACGGAGTGTCTTAACACTGGGTTCTCAGGTACCCTCTGCCTACCCTGCTATATGGTGGATAAAGCGTGAAGTTAAAAAAAAAGAAACATATCAAATGAATTCATTTTTCCTTTGAATCCTATACTGTTGTTACAGTTGTTTACTACAAGAGGTTTAAATTATCATTGTTAAAAAGAATAAACAATAATTTTATTTATTTACAATAAAATTTTAAATTAATTTTTAAATGACGTTATTGTATTGAAATTACAGAAATTAAGAAAATCTATGTACTTATAAAACGCTTGAGTTACCGAGTGACTGACTGACAACGTATAGGCGAAACTACTGGACATAGAAAGATGAAATTTGGCATGTAGGCTCCTTGGGGAGTGTAGGGGAGCCCTAAAAGAGGATTTCTCGAAATTACAACGAAAATTAGAAAAACGGTTCGATTCCCATTCCAAGAAATGAGAATAATGCTCTGGTAATAAAACAAGCCGCGGCGTTGAGTTCCGCCACTCTATACACAATGCCTCGATTCGCCGGAAAGTGAGGAACGGAAATCTTCTGAGAACGGAGTGTCTTAACACTAAATTCTCAGGTTCCCTCTGCCTACCCTGCTATATGCGGGATACAGCGTGAAGCTAAAAAAAAACAAAAAATTGTTTACATAAACGAAATCGCGGGATACAAATAGTTTTTGTAATAAAGTAATACGACTTTCGTGTCCTTGCAACTAACAGTGCATATTGTGGACAATGCATTTATAATATTATAAATATGAAAGTTTGTGTATATGTATGTTACTCTTTCACGTAAAAAACACTGAACGGATATAGATAAAACTTTATGGTAAAATAGCTTATAAATATCATAACTGTCACTATCACTAAAACTTTTTTTTTGTTCGATTAAATTATAAGGATTAGTTTTAAGAAAACATATACCAAGGTCAAAATAGCAAATAGCATGCTGTTTTTACCTTAATATAGTTGTACAACTGTCAAACTGTATTGCATGTGTTAGTTTTAAGTGAATCATTGTAACAACTGTTGGTGAACCTTTAAATAAATAAATAAAAAAATATAGCATATAGGCTATAATTATAAAGATTAGTGTAATTTGGCCATAATAACCGAGGACCTAGTCAGTAATTATAAGTAGTTCTATATTGCGAAATGTTTGTTCTAATATTGGATGCTTTCTTTGATCTCGTATGGATTAAGTTAATGAATACTCTATATATTTTAATAGAAAAAAAAATTCTGAGAAAAAAAGAAAAATACGAAGTGTTAAGTTATTCTTTATTTAACGCCTGTCGTAGCACAGAGGCACAAGCGTGCGACTGTAAACGTGACAGGTTGTGGTTTCGTTTTCCACTCCAGGAAATGGAATTTTTCATTTCCTGGATTTGGTAACAAAATAAACCGCGGCGTTGAGTTCCGCCACTCAGCACGCATTGCCTCAATTCGGTGGAAAGTGGGGAACGGAGTGTCTTAAAACTATATTCTCTACGCCTACCCTACTATAAGAGAAAAAGCCTGGTATTAAATGGTCATAGTATCTTTAAAATCTCTCATTATGAACGTCCTTCACCTTTATCATGTACTCTAAACCGTTTAGTATTACACAAGACAAGTCCGTCACAGTCTAATTTACCCGAGGGTCGTGGGTTCGAAGCAAGTTAAATTTATAGAATGATGCAACTATTGACGTTTGGAAATATTTACTATAACTATTATAATATTCCCTTAATTTGAATAAGATGATAAAACGGTAATATTTCAGGGCATTTTTTGGTTCTTGATATTAACCGACTTTATAAAGGAAGGACTACATGGATAACGCTTATCGTGGCGCAGGTGAGCGTGCGATTGTAAACGCGACAGGTTGTGGATTCGATTACCACTCCAGGAAATGGAATTTTTCATTTCCTGGGTTTGGTAACAAGGTAAACTGCGGCGTTGAGTTCCGCCACTCAGCACGCAATGCCTCAATTCGGCGGAAACTGGGGAACGGAGTGGTTCTCAGGTTCCCTCTGCAGTATGCGGGATACAGCGTGAAGCTAAAAAAAAAGAAGGACGTTCTTAATTCGCCTGTTTTTTTCATTTGCTGAAAAATTATATTTGCTGGAGTGGGAATCGAAGCCACAACACGAATTGATTAAGTAAATAATTATGCATATAGATACAATTATATATCGACTTGTCAACCTATTCACGCCCAGTACAGATTTAAAGTCACAAGCTTGAACTTCAATAAAACGTGTTTCAGAAAACGTGTTAAGATTACACTTGTTTATAAATGGGTCTGACTTTTACGCGTAATCGTCGTAATTGTTTTAAAAAGTCAATATTATTTACGCATGAGTGACATTTAAAAGATTATTTTTACTGAAAATGATCACTGTGTTTGATGAACACCTTTAGAGGCCAGGAATTTGGTTTATTTTATTGTATTGATATATAAGTATAAGGAATGTATGCATTTTGTTAATAGATATACCTATATGTTTTTATTTCAGTTTCACGCATTTTCTCGCATAGAAGAGTATAAGCAGAATAACAAGAGAGAAGTACAGGAGAGCAGATAGAATTTACAAGTGTCAAGACATTTATTGACTGAGGAAAAAAAAAGTCCAGCTGAGTTTCTTACGCCCGTTCGAATTAAATTCAATTAAATTTTTTCATTAAATTTTGTGAACTGGTTGTAAATTATTTGACGTTCAAAAAATGAAGCTTGTAACTTCTTACTTTGAATAAAATTATTTGATTTGATTAATTTGATTTGATTCCATTCTTTAATTTCGCCCGAATTCGGCACTTTACGTATTGAGTGGCGGAACTCAACACTGTGCTTTATCTTATAAAGTGATGGAATGGAGATAATCATGTCCCTGAGTGGGAATAGAACTCATAATCAATCGTGTTTACAGGCAAACACTGTCCCACTGCGCCACGATGGCCTCATCATACATTTCATTTTACAGTAAAGTTTTTAAACATAATTATTCTAGTACTTGTACCCGTTGACGCATAAAACACATGTCTGTAACGTGTATGTCATTTTATACAAAAGTGTATGTCAAGCACTACATTAGTACTACTACAATACAAGTAGTAGTCACTACTAGATGTATATACCGGATGTATAGTGCTATATTTATTTTATTTATTTCTTATGTATTATTGTAAAAAAATATGTATTAGCGTTTTGCAAACAAAATGTCAAATTCCGTACATTTCTAAATGCATAATTTTCGTAATAATTATAAAGAACAAAAACGCCGACTGAACCAAATTTTTAACTTTAGGAAGCAAATACAGATAAAGTAAGTTTTAAAAGCTAGTTATGTGTTATATATTTGAAATGTGCTAATTAAGTCCTTTCATTTGATACCCCACACGCTGCCCATCAACGATTTTTTTGTTTTTATTCATGACGTAATTGCCTCTAGGGGGCGCTATATTCAATTAAAAGTGATATCACATATCTAAGAACACTTGGAGTATCAAAACCTATCTAATGTCACCTGAATTATATAATTCGGTCCAGGGGTTTAGAAGATATGAGGTAATAAAGAATATTACAAACATACATGATACGCGCGAAAAACATAACCCTCCTCTGACAGTCGGGTAAAAAAGGGATTTAAATCTTCCTAATAATAATTATTATCTGTTCATCTAACTGTCAACTGTCAACTGTCAAATTGATTATTAAAAAAGGAAGAGTTAAGTTAGGATGTGACTGAATGATTTGCGGCCTTGGCCCGCGATAAAACGAAAGTACGCTGGATTAAAAAGTAGGTCACTGTTGAGTCAAGGTGACGTGCTGCGTGTCTTATTAATTGTTTTTGTTTTGATTTTGTTTATTAAATCGATTCAAAGTCAAAATAAACATTTATTGAGTGTTACAATAATTAAAAATGATATTTTTTGCTTCTTTTTTTTAATGTTCTTGTCGATTTGTGTTTGAAATGGTATTGTAATATAATGATAACTTTATTTTAAAAGTAATGTTGTACAAATACAAATTTTATTAAATCCGGTGGTTATGAGTTCGATTTCCACTCAGAGGAATGATTGTTTATTTTTTTAATTTCCTTGCTTCGTTAAAACAAAATGCGGTGTTTAGTTTCATCACTCAACACGCAATGTCGCGATTTAGGGTGGGAAGCGAAAACGGAGTGTCTTTATAATAAATTCTCTTCAACTACCCTGTTACGCAGAAAATACTTAAAAATATGTTACATTTTTCTTAAATTTTATCTGAAATTTTACTTGTGTCAATAAAACCTAAACAATAAGAATAATTAATATTTTTTATAGGTAACGAGTTATGCGGTAACACATAAAAACATAGAATGTAAGTAATAACCTCTTGCTTTTTTAAAGTCGGTTAAAATCATTTCAATACCATGGCATGGTACTAACAAAATTTAAAATTATGCTTATCTTTTAAAATCTTTATATGTAACACGTCAAGGAATAAACAGGGGAGACCCTGACATGTCTATAGAAGTAAACTATAATATTTAAAAAAATATAACATGCGAAAATTAGAAGACATGCGATATGACAGATAGTTGAACTTGTATGACTAAATACGGCGAAATCAGATTAGAATATTTTTTTATATATATAATTTTACCTTCAAATATTTAGATAAAAGATCGTGAAGTAACGTTTGAACGCTATCGTAGTGGGTTAGAATCTCTACTGTGAGGGGACGTGGTTAGAATACAATTCCCCTCCGCCGCTGGGTAGCGTCCCGTAAGAGGCGGGTATCCCAGTACTAATAGGTGGTAGGAGGTTCGTCCTCCGTCTGGCTCGCGATCACTATCATGTCAAAGACGAACCACAAAATATCTGATGATGTGTTCCGGTTCGATAGCATATAAGCCAGGTTTTCCCCTTTCCCACCCATCCTTTCCTCAAAATGTGCTGGTTCCGATATCCTCAAGGTCGGCAACGCATCTACAACATCTCTGGTGTTGTAGATGTCCGTGGGCGAAGGTAACCACTTTCCATCAGGTAGTCCTTCTGCTCGTTTGTCATCCATTATCCATAAAAAAATACTAAGGGGAGAATGATTATAATCAAGAAAGTCTCATTTCCCTTCTTTGGGTTAGATAGAGCGCGGTGTTGTGTTCCGACACTTAACACGCAATGATACAAATTGAAAGTGGATAACGGAGTGTTTAGACACTAGATTCTCTCTGCCTCTTCTGCTATGTGAGAAAAATCATGTAATTAAAACAATATGTATATAGTGTCCTTGAACATGAATGCATCCGGTTATTTGTTTTGCTATGTGGTTGCCTCATTGTCGTTCCTATGCCGCACTCAGACTCGTAAATTAGCCTTTAATTGTCTTTAAATTGGAAAAATCAAGTATTGGTCTTGTTTTAATTAAAACTTCACGCTTTATCCCGCATAGTAGGGTATTCAGAGTGATCCTAGTGTCACGACACTCGGTTCCACGTTTTCGTCCTAATTCGAATTTGATATCTGTGTTTATATAAAGTGACATTTACGTTACTAGGTAACGCATTTTTAATGCATCAACAGGGACACCAGTTATAAGAATTGAATCTACAACCTTTAGATTGGACGTAAGACTGAACATCCACTGAACTAAAGAGATAGACAGTATTTAGGTGTTCTAAGAGAATTTAAAATGAAGCAAAAGGCAAAGCGATAGACGTGATCCATTAAGTCGTTCCACGTGTACCAGATTTAGACCCATTCGTGTAGTCGTAACGACCTGAGGGAGTATTATAAAGAAAAGACTTGTTCTATTCAAAGATGTCAATTAAATTTTTAATTGTAACGGAGGAATGATTATATTTAAATTATTTGTATTTTAAAGCTCTTACAAGGTAAAGCTCGGCGTTGAGTTCCGTTCAACACGCAATGCCTCAATTCGGCGGAAAATGGGAAACGGATTTGTTGAAAGAGAACGAAGTGTCTTAACACTAGGTTCTCTGGTTCCCTCTGCCTACCCTGCTATATGCGGGTTACAGCGTGAAATTAAAAAAAAAAGAAAAGAAATTAAAATTTATACAGTAAAAGTTCATAATAACCGACCTTTATAGTCTCATTAGTGTTACATTCGTCATATTTCAAATATATTTCATCACGCACAAGTATTTACATGTTTCACAATAAGGTACTGTAATGATAGGGCATTACGTTTTCTTACAATGAACCTATATGATACATGTATCAGGTTTCGCCATTGTAATATTAGGTTAAACGGCTTATGATTGAAATGATGGTCTTGAGTTCAAATTTCTGTTAGAAAAAATAAAGGTACACTGTTAGAACTGGTGACCCGAATACGTGTTACCATAGCAACGTATGTCGCTTTATTATAAAGTGTCAAACACGTTGTGTAACTGAGCAGAGAGTGGAGACTTTTATCGTGAAACTATCTTTGGTCACTCTGAATAATGAGAAATATGTTTGAAACTAAATATATGGTAATACGCACAATTTAGATATTACGTGACATACTGTGTGCCATATAGATTACGAATCTATCTATCACAACTTCGTTTGCGTGGGGTATAAAGCTTAATATGCTATATGTTTAGTTTCTGTTGGCATTCTGAAAAATCCCTTAATGCTCCCCTATAATACCTAAGGAAGCTAAATTTCAACTTTTAAATACTAGTAGTTTAGGCTGTCTTCTGTCACACTATAGTATGTTTACGTAAGAGCTAGTAACCGCTAGTCGTAGAGATAAAAATTAGTCATAAATATTTTTTTGACTCATTAAATATCCAACATGACTGATTTCCCAAGAATTTACTACCAATTAATCCACTACCACTTAATTCTTAAATATATTCAATAAAAACCAATTCAATAAATTGTAAATATGTAAAAATGTTAATTTTTGTACAGTGTCCATGTATCCGGTTGCAGGTTATATCAGAGTACGCGTCAAGGAGAAAATGCTCGTAAACTACACGGTGCACTATATTATTTAGTTTATAGCCTATAACAGGGGATGTCAACCTGTGGCCTGCTTCATTATTGTATTCGGCCCGCCTAGCTTTAATTTAAATTAAAGATACAGATATTTTCTCGCTAATATATTAAGTTTGTAATTTGTTTTGGAATTTCGTGTTTTATTTTGTCTAATATTTAGTTATAATCTGAATACAATTTTTAAATGACATAACACAACGCCTGTCATGGCGCAGAGGCACATGTGTGCGACTGTAAACGCGACAGGTTGTGGGTTCGATTCCCACTGCAGGAAATGTAAAATTTAGTATTTTCATTTCTTGGGTTTGGTAACAAGGCAAAGCGCGGCTTTGAGTTCCGCCACTCAACACGCAATACCTCAATTTGGTGGAAAGTGGGGAACAGAATTGTTGAAAGAGAATGGAGTGTCTCAACACTAGGTTCTCTGGTTCCCTCTGCCTACCCCGCTATATGCGGGATACAGCGTGAATTTAAAAAAAAATTGACATCAAAAAATGAAACTCCGTTTTCCTTTCTCTCCCTCCTTTGGCCTGTATTTTTTATGTATGTTACCGCATAATGTTTTGCTGAGTAAAACAATTATGATGATTCTTTTTTATTTGATATTTAATGTTTCTCATATTGTCTCATTTAAAATTTGTTCAAATCTGACAAGTAGTTTTTGCGCTATTGATAATAATTTTACTTTATAGTGCATTTTTTTAAAACCTGTTTTGGTTTTTGTTATAATCGTAATTATAAAATAAATAAATATTACCAACGAGTGTACACAATCAAAAAAAAAATTAGATAGACTTGCTAAAAAATGTTGCCCACACCTGACATAACATTATCATATTAACGTATTACCAACCTTGATACCAGGTAGTAAGGCTTCAAATCCTTTCGCTTTCTGCATGCGATAGAAAGGTGATGCTTTATGGCATTTTGATCTTTGTTTTAATGACATAAGACATATTATATTATATTTATATATACATATATATCGTCCTTGGCAGGGCCGGATTGTAATACGGATACTGAACGAAAGCTTCCAAGCTTTTGTTAACGGGTTTTATTATTAAGTATTGATAATTATATTAAATTTTGAGACCGTCGTGACACAGTGGGTTGTCTGACTGCGAATGTCTGAATTCAATTCTCATTTAGGGGAATTATAATATTAGAATGATTTATGGTTTTACCGCTCTGGTAATACAAAGCGTTTGCCACACATAACGTAATGTCTTGAAAGAGGAGAACGGAGTGTCTCGACACTAGCTTCTATCTAACTATGCTGCTAACGGGATAAAGTGTGAAGCTGAACATATTAAAAATAGCTCTATTTGCAGGAGTTTCCTAGTATTTCAATATTTTAGGTATTGAACTTTTTCCCTTTTTAGTTGATTTTGTTATTTTCCTATTACTTTGTGGTTAGCGATATCAGTTTATTGCTTGTGAGTCTTTCCGGGAGACAGTATTAAATATCAATAATAATTTGATTAGGAAAAGAGCTGGGATAGTGAATACCAAAAGGGCTCCTAAAGCCTAGCCTTGAGTCGCTTCATCGAAATTAGATACATTTCCTGTGAAGTGGCGGAACTCAACGCCGCGCAATAACCATACTACTGCACAACATTACAATTGAATAAATACCGAAGATCTAATTAATACTAATAATTAAATTGATAGTGGCGCTAAGTAATAAATTAGTTCTTTTTGCAGTGAAGCTTTATCACAAAGAGAATAGCAAGAACAAGAATTTAGTGCCAAGATTCTCTGTTCTCTGTTTCCCGCTCGAATTTGAAACATAGATATGTGCCAGTGCGGAACTACACGCCGCGTAATCAACATTTTATTGAAAAGAGAGGAAACTTCTTAGCAATCCATGGAGTGTCGTGGGGTGTCGGACCCATCGCGTCGCAGAAAGTGGAGTTTGGAGAGTCCTTGGGACTTACGATCCAACGTGTAGGTTTAAGGGTCCCCTTTAAAATGCGCATTAACGTTCACCTCCACTGTCCGCGCTCCTCTCTAAAATAGAATTCAATGAATAAAGTTGTAATTAACACTAATAATAAATTCATAATTTATAAGTAGGTTTATCCTCTAACAGGATCTAGATTCTAGGCATAACCTTCCAACACAATCTAGGGCAGAAATTATCTAAGTGACATAATTTACAAGCGGAATTTTCGTTCTTGGCATTGTAAACCTGATATGATAATACAAGTACTCTGTTAACATTGATACTGGCGGTAAATGATAAATTAGTTTTTTTTAAAGTGAAGCTTTATCCACCACTCAGCACGCAATGCCTCAATTCGGCGGAAAGTGGTGAACGGTTGAAAGAGAACGGAGTGTCTTAACACTAGGTTCTTAGGTTCCCTCTGCCTACCCTGCTATATGCGGGATGCAGCGTGAAACTATGTATGTATGTATCTTTATCCCGTATAAAAGGATAGTCAGAACTTAGTGTCAAGATACTCTATCAATTTTACGTCTGAATTTAAGATATTGCGTGTTAAATGGCGGAATTCAACGCCGCGCTTTGACCATAGCGGAGAAATGAACATATATAAAATATAATATTTTTTTAATTGTCCTTATCTCTTATATTAAGAGAGAGAATCTACTGATGTCATTAAGTTCAAATATAGCAATATCGTGCTTTTTCCTGCAGGGCATAGACACTAGGCTAAGTGTCTAAACATTCTGTCCAATTTCCGACTGAAAGACATTGCGTAATGAGTGGCAGAATTAAACGCCGCGATTTACCTTACCAGAGCAGAGATATGAAAATAATTTTTGTATAATTCTATTCGGGGTATCGACTCTAGTTTCTCTCTGCCTACTTTACTATGTGTTATTTTTCTTAAACTTGCTTAAACTGTTGTAAAATATTAAAATTTATATACCTGTATGAATATTTTTTTTTATTCTAATATATATTTTATAAAAATATATGCTGTCAAAGCACAATCAACGCTTCGTCGTCCTCGTCTGCCATATCTAACTCACAAAGAAATGTCAATCGAGACAAAGTTGTAAAAAGGTTTTTGTTACGTGCGTAGAAAAGTATATTAACGTTAGATATTGTTTACACTGATTCCTAGAACAAATAAATGGGAATATTTTTTAGTTTCACGCTGTATCCCGCACATAGGGAACCTGAGAAGCTAGTGTCAAGACACTCCGTTCGCTTCAGATTTCCGTTCCCCACTTTCCACCGAATTAAGGCATTGCGTGCTGAGTGGAACTCAACGCCGCGCTTTGTTATTACCAAAGCGAGGAAATGACAATACTATATTTTTTTCTTTTAGCATCACGCTGTATCCCGCACATAGCAATGTAGGCAGAGGGAACGTGAGAACCTAGTGTTCAGACACTCCGTTTTCTTAACATTTCCGATCCCTACTTTCCGCCGATAGCTATTACGCGCTGAGCGGAACTCAACGCCGCGCTGGACCTTGCTACCAGAGCGAGGAATTCAAAATACTAAATATTAATTAATATTTTAATTTACTAGAGTAGGATTCGAACACAACCAGTCGCACGCTTGTGCCTCCGCGCCACGACAGGCGTCCTAAATATTAATTATTATAAATATTTCATATTTATTTCCTGGAGTGGGAATCGAACCTAACCTGTCGTTTACAATCGCACGCTTATTCCTCTGCGCCACGACTGGCCTAAATATTCAGATTTTAGTATTAAAATTGGACACCACTACAGAACCTTGAATGCTAGCCCAATATATCCGGTTACAAGGTCTGTAACTAGGCCAGATCCGAAACTCGAAACTATTGGGTTACATGAAAAATAAAACGCGCACAAGGAAAAGGTTTCGCTTGAAATTTTTGGTTTTATTTATTGCTTTATTATTGATATGATCTTTTTTGTTTTGTATGTTAAACTAGCTCTATCCGACGGTTTCGTTTGCGTGGGCTTTGAAATCTAAAATCCTATTTTTTCCCATTTTCATAGGAATTTTTAAATATCTTCTCTTAGTGTCCCCTAAATGAAGGGGAAGCTTGGGGAAACACGCCAAATTTGAACCTTCTATGGCCAGTAGTTTGTTGTCTGTCTGTCACTAATGAGGTGCAAGCGTTTTATGTATAATAATAATAAATATAAATTTATTTATATTAATAATAATAAATAAAAAAAGATACCAAATAAAAAGATCTTAATATTTATAGTAGTGCGA
>JAKGSA010000231.1:212248-249320 GCA_033558755.1 Philaethria dido | reverse complement strand
CAAGTCAAAGCAGATTAAAGGATCGACAAAAGCGGCTATCGGAATCACAGATGAGGTAACGTCGGTCTCTACGTTCGTGACATATAAAGTGTTGATAAAAGATATATAGTTTTAGAAAATTTATATTGTTTTGTGAAAGACGACGCGCGGCGTTGAGTTCCGCCACTGTATATGTAATATATCGATTTCGAATGGAAAACGGAGTGTTTTAACATTAAGTTCTCTCTGCTTACTACGCGGATAAAACTTGAAGCGTTTAATCATGCACATGTTAATTGCGCCACAATTTCGAAACAAAAAACTTGGAATTTAAAAAAAAAGCTAAAATGGACTTCAAATACAATACACTTAAAACTAAAATTAGTACGAATAGCTCATAAACTACTTGTCAGGTTAATGACAAAATTTTAATGGGACGACATCGGAAGATCGAAAGATTAATGAAAATTAATTCACATAGTAAAAAGTTCTATGGCAACACACGTAAAATCGATAACCTTTTATGAAGATTTAGTTAAAAAATTGCCATTTAATATTAGAATAAATAATAAAAGCTTTTTCCTTCAATCTTAATTTGATTAAGACTGCCTCTTTTAGAAATCCTGCCAAAAATACAGTAGACGTGGCAATATTTTTAACGTTAATTGAAATTAAGTCAGCGAAAAACGTTAACTTACTTATAATGGTCTCTGATTTGTAAAGAGAAATGTACAAATTCAATTTTCTATAACGATTTTATTACAAATAGATACTTGTCATTAAAGATGGAATGGGAATCGAACCCACAACCAATTGCGTTTACATTCTGCATCTGCCTACTGCGATAAGGTGACCTAAACACACACATATACGAAGAATGTAGTTTTATTATATACGAGTATATAGGTATCATTATGGTTAAGTAAGTAAGCAAGTAAGTAAATCCGTTCGCCAGATTGAGATGGAAAGTGAGGAACGGATTTTTTGAAAGAAAACGGAGTGTCTTAACACTAGGTTCTCAGATTCCCTATGGCTACCCTGCTATATGCGGGATACAGCGTGAAGTTAAAAAAAAACAGCATTTTCACGCTTTATCCCGCATATGCAGGGTAATCAGAGAGAACCTAGTGTTAAGACACTTTGTTTCCCACTTTCCGCCGAGTGCGTCCTTACTAGAGCGGAGAAATTAAAATTATTTAAATATAATCATTGCCACGAATGGGAATCGAACCCCACTGCCACGCGCCCCGTTTGTCTATATATATACACCATAAAATATTATAGACATATAAATATAAAAGAAAATAGCTTTAAACTATGATAACTTCTACACGAACACTTTCAAGTAACTGCGCTGTTTTCATAAGTTTGATATTTACTTTACTGCACTTACGGAGTACTGGAATATAAAAAGCTATAACGGGAATTACTTGAGATGTACGTTGAAATAAAGATACTAGTTTTAATTATATAATGCCTGTCGTGGCGCAGAGGCACAAGCGTGCGAATGTAAACGCGGCAGGTTGTGGGTTCGATTCCCACTCCAGAAAATGTAAAAAGTTTAGTATTTCATTTCCTGGGTTTGGTAACAAGGCAAAGCGCGGCGTTGAGTTCCGCCACTCAGCACGCAATGTCTTAACACTAAGTTTTCTTCTGCCTACCCTGCTATATGCGGGATACAGCGAGAAGCTATGTATGTATGTAATTATATATAACGTTTTTAGTAGCTATTTATCTACATCATGGTGCAGTGGGACAGTGACAGAAAACACGATTGGTTGTGGATTCGATTTCCACTCTCGGGATTATTATACTACTTAAATCATTTTTAGTGTTGAGATCCGCCTTTTAATATGCAATATATTTTTCTTAAAGTGCAGGAATAGCCCCGAAGTCTTAATAGATTATCTAGATTTTATGTTTGATGACTACCCTGCTTTGATGGCTTTGATATACTGTTAAATAGCGGATCTCAACGCCGTGCTTTGTCTTACTACAGAGTGATAATGAATATAATTATTTCTCTTAGTGTAGGCCGAACTCATAACTAATAGATTTTACAGTCTACAGTTCCACTGCGTCACAATGGTCCAAAGTTTTTAGTACTATCAATGTTATACCTAAATTTACATAATGAGCTTCAAAGATGAAGGACAAAAAAATAAGTTATTCGTACAAAAGCTTTCAATTAATTAGTAATTAGTTTGTTTGGCAAAAAAATACTTTAATATATTTTAAAGTTATAATTGACCTATTCTTGTCATTTGTGAATAATAAATTCAATTCAATAATCAAAGTCAGGGGTCAAAAATCATTCCGACCTCCATAGTGTCAACGGTTTCTACGTACAAGTGCAAAACCACCATCTTACAAAAGAGTCATTTAAAGGTTCCTAAGGTAAGGTAATAAAAGATATATAAGATACAGAAAAAGCTATTAAAAGGATCACATGTTCGTCCTCTGTAGTGTTTAGAGAAAAAGATAAAAAATAAAGGGCAGAGAGTGGAGAAAGTAGAAAAAATCATATATAAAACAAGGCGACAATAGTCAAAACTTTATTGGTTATTTCGTCATTTTTCACAGGAATCATTATTTTAATTTTGTCATTATACAAAACATTCATTATCCTTTCCTTTAAATAATGATAAAATGACAACCTTAGGAAATATTAAATCATATAAAGTTATACTTTTCTACTATTTCTGGCATGTAGATAGATATTTTGATTGCTAGTGACTCAGCGCCGGAACTCTTAACCGGATTCAGGAAACTAAACTACAAATATAAACTTCCTTAAAAAAAATAACCTAATTAATAGTGACGAAAGGAGTGTTCTGACACTCCTTCTCTCTGACAACTCTGCTGTGTGTGATAAAGCGTAAAAATGTTATTGTTTTGCTTTTTGATATTTACAATATTAGCAATTAACTATACTAAAACTAGCCGCTGTTATATAAAAAATAATATAAAAAAGGCCATCGTGGTGCATTAGGACAGCATTAGACTAAGCGCAATTGGTCGTGGGTTCCATTCCCACTGGGAATAATGATTATATTTAAATTATTTTTATAATTATCTAGTAACTCAAAGCTTGCCGTTAAACTGAGTCAATCAACACGCAATATCTCGAATTCGGACGGTAAGTAGAGAACGGAGTGTCATGACACTGTGTTCTCTCTGACTACTCGAAAATGCGTAAAACTGCATATTAAATAAATCATAAGTAAGATAAATATAAGTGTATTAAGTGAGAACCTAGTGTGGTTCTCAGGTTCCCTCTGCCTACCCTGCTTTATGCGTGAAGTTAGAAGAGAAGAGTTAGAAGAGAGAGTTTAGTTAGAAGAAAAAATAAGTCATAAATAAAACAACATAACGAAGTAATTTAACGGTAGGTCGCAAACAACGTCAAACAATTACGATATCGGCAATAATAGTAACTAATTGTGTTTAATAAAGCGAAAGGCGTTGCCAAGGTCGCAGGCTCATTTTTATGTAAATAATCATACAAAATATTCGAAGGGAAATTGTCTTGACCAACTAGCATTTATTTAGTGATTATAATTTGCGAGCGGCTTGTAGCTGTCATACTCGTATATTTTTAACCGATTTAAAAAAAGAGATTCTCTATAGCTTTAGCTTCAGCTTGTATGCAAAGGGAACCTAAGAACCTAATGTTAAGACACTCCGTTCTCTTTTCGTTCCCCACTTTCCGCCGCATTGCCGCGCTTTGTCTTGTTAGCGGAGTAAGGAAATGAAAATACTAAATGTTGATTAATATTTTCGCTTCTTGGAGTGGGAATCGAACCTACAACCTGTCGCGTTTTCAGTCGCTCGCTTGTGCCTTTACGCCACGACAGACGTTTATGTAGATACTTTAGCTTTTTTTTATTATCTCTCTGCCTAAGTGTGAAACTGCTTTTTTAATAAGGTTGGTGATGGTCCTATAAAACTGACAATAGTCAAATTTTAATGTCTATTGACATTTTTATATAATGTATCTCGTAAGAAGTATCTAGTTATTATATAAAAAAAATATTTAAGGCGGGGCAATTCTTAATATTATCTCTCAGACATTTATCTAACCTTTCCATGGTCAAGGATAAAGGCGTATCTTCACTATCGTCGTCTGATACCTGAGATTGACAGTACAATCATATATGTATGTAGATATTAAATTTATACCAAAAACATTGAATTTGAAGAAAAAATGATATCATTATTAAATTCCCTCTTAATCCTTGGAATCGAATTTTAAGTGAACTATATATGAAATATGAAATAAAGTCCGTTGTAAAGAAGTGTATGTGGAACACATGGCACTGTATGTTTATATTGTTTTTGAACTTCACGCTGTATTCCGCATAGTAAGGTAGATAGAGAGGGGCTAGTGTCAAGACACTCTATTCTCCTCTTTCTGTCTAAATTCGAGACATTGCATACTAAGCGGCGGAATTCAACGCCGCGCTTTGTCTTCCAGCGGGTAAATGAAAGTAATTTAAATGTAATCTTTTCGAGTGATTGTATATTTTAATGTTGTAATTGAAAAATATAAATATATGTAAATCCAGGTATTAGGAAATATATAGCGGTCGTTAAAATTAAATCGTAATTCGATTTAGTCAGCTACGCACAGGATCAGCAATTCCATATGAATATTTAACAAGGAAACTGAGTAATCGACGACGTGTTTTCAACGAAATCGATAATAAAAAATCGATTTAAATATATTTTGAAAGAAACTTCTTTAGAATCGTAGTGGTTTAAAGGTTAGCGTAACGAAAATACGTCACGAAAATAAATAAATACATAATATGTGTATAGAATTAAGCCGACGAGGGAGTGAGATAGAAAATACATTATCTAATCTGTAGTTTTTTTTTTAACTTCACGCTGTATTCCGCATATAGTAGGGTAGGCAGAGGGAACCTGAGAACCTAGTGTTAAGACACTCCGTTCTCGTACAACAATTCCGTTCCCCATTTTCCGCCGAATTGAGGCATTGCGTGCTGAGTGGCGGAACTCAACGCCGCACTTTGCCTTGTTACTAAACCCAGGAAATGAAAAGATTGACATTTCCTGGAGTGGGAATCGAACCCATAACCTTTATAGTCGAACGCTTGTGCCTCTGCGCCACGACAGGTCTCTCAATTTTTATAATATATTTTAATAGAAATTTTACAGCCACATAAAATTGCATAGGCCTCAATTGTAGGTATTTTAGTCTAGATTTACTCATATATAGTTTGTAGGATGTTTGGAAATTGGAAGTAGCAACTATATAATTGTTACAGTGAAATAATTAGATACACCCAATTGAACTTTGTATTGGATTTCAGTTGCAGTGTGAAGTTATTTATAACTCACTAATTGTTTTATACATACATACATAACTTCACGCTGTATCCCGCATATAACAGGGTAGGCTGAGGGAACTTAGTGGTAACACTATATTCTCTGTAACTATCCTAAAAAATGTAGTAAAAAGCGAGTCATACATCTTGACCCGCAATATATTTATGGTGACGCCTGTCGTGGCGCAGAGGCACAAGCTTGTAACGACTGTAAACGCGACAGATTGCGGGTTCGATACCCACTCCAGGAATTGTAAAAGTTTAGTATTTTCATTTCCTGGGTTTGGTAACAAGGCAAAGCGCGGCGTTAAGTTCCGCCACTCAATACCTCAATTCGGCGGAAAGTGGGCAACGGAGTGTCTTAACACTAGATTCTTAGGTTTGCTCTGCCTAAACTAATATATGTGGGATACATCGTGAAGCTAAAAAAATATGCTGTTATTGTTCATATTAGATAGTAACAATAATTTGTACACAATTTGTACTTTGCAACTCGCAGGTCAGTACTATCTAGGTGATACTGTAGAAAAACACGCCTTAATTGGCTTGACACTAATAAACCTTGCCGTTACTATCGGCAATCGGTTGTTTTATTGTAAAGTTGTTTGACGTAAGCGTATTTTTATTAATTTAGCTATAAATCCAGTTTTTCATAGTTTCTGCCTGTTTTGGAGTCTAGAATTTATTGATGATGATTTGTGTATATCCGTATCCGGTATGAATGGGTATAATTAGTCAAATTGCATGTACAATTTTTTTTAATATTAGTAGGCAATATGAGTGCTTAATTTTAAGAACGATAACGTATCACCAAGTTCAAAAACATTTAAAAAATAATTTATTTCACGAAAAACGATGACAAACGAAGTACTGCAATTTCTATGTTAGAAACAGAATACGTGAAAAGCCTTGAAATAGCTAAAAAATATGAGTTTGGAACTACGAAAATAGTAAGTAAGTACGAAATGCTTCTATAGACCCCAAACGAAGTCATAGGTAACCACTAGTTAATAATATAAATGTTCCCTCTAATGTAATTTGAATCTACGGCTAACTGATTAACTTGTTTTTTAGCTTCATGTTTTATCACGTATAACAATGTAGAGTAAACCTTTTGTCACGACACTTCGTCCTCCGCTTTCCGCCCGAAATTAGTCTTTATTTGTTGAGTGTCGCAACTGAACGTCACGTTTTTTCTTTCCAGAACCGGGAAGGAAATAATTTAAATATAATCAGTCCATCAAGTAGGAATCGAACCCACAGTCACGTATAAGACTTTTTTTAAGCTTCCCGCTGTATCCCGCATACAGCAGGGTAGGCAGAGGGAACCTGATAACCTAGTGTTAAGACACTCCGCTCCCCACTTTCCACCGAATTGAGGCATTGCGTGCTGAGTGACGGAACTCAACGCTGCACTTTGCCTTGGTACCAAATCCAGGAAATGAAAAGGAATCGATAACGTATAAGTTCTTTTAAATAATTACTCATATCACATATGCATACAATTATAGCCACAGGATATTTAATACTAGTACATAAGTCAACAGTGAACGGTAGTAAAAACAAAAAACATGACACAGCCTTGGTCAAACACTTTCACTCGATTATTGATAAGGACGCGGAAGTAAGGATTAAATTATTTAATAGCTAAGTGTTATTATTTTAACTAGTGTAAAATATACGTTTCCTTGCAACGTGTATGTCTGTCTGTCCGTCTCTATCGCCTGTCAAATATTCAGGACAAGTTCTTTTGTTTTTTTAACTTCACGCTGTATCCTGCACATAGCAGGGTAGGTAGAGCGAACCAGAAAACCTAGTGTTAAGACACTCCGTTCTATTAATATTTCCATTTCAGGCTTTCTGCCGAACTGAGGTATTGCGTACTGATTGGCGGAACTCAACTTTCGCCTCGTTACCAGAACAAGGAAATCAAAATACTAAATATAAGTTATATAAGAATCGAACCCAAAACCCGTCACATTTACAGTACCCTTGTGCCTCTGCGTCACAACTGACTTTTTTAACATGCTTTTATTAGCTTGGTATGTGTGTATGTATCTTTCTTTGTAATGGAAACTTTGAACGTGATTTTGACCGACTTTAAAATATTTCATTACTTTGAATTTTTGCATACTTATCAGGGACTGACGACAATGCAAAAAAAAAAAAAGAAAAAGTTTTATAAAAACATTTTTTTTTTAACTTCACGATGTAACCCATATATAGCAGAGTAGGCAGAGGGAACCTGAGAACCTAGTGTTAAGACACTCCGTTCTCTTTCAACAATTCCGTTCCCCACTTTCCGCCAGATTGAGGCATTGCGTGCTGAGTGGCGGAACTCAACGCCGCGCTTTGCCTTGTTACCAAACTCAGAAAATGAAAATACTTCATTTCCTTGAGTGGGAATCGAACCCACAACCTGTCGCGTTTACAGTCGCACACTTGTGCCTCTGCGCCACGACAGGCGTTACAAATTTACAAATTTAAGTTTCAATTTCAATTTTACAATGATTATTTCTACGATACCCATATGTTGTGTAGCGAACTAAACACTGCAAATACCTGCAAAGAAAAAATATATATTTAGCACAATAGGATATGTATGTATATGTAGAAATAAGTGGAAATTAACTAAAGGGCCGTTGAAATTCAAATAATAAAATAAATAATACTCAGACCACCATATGTTTTTTTTTTCCCACTTCTTCCGTCTACTATCAGACTGCCCCCGCGATTTGGTACGGGCGACAGAATGATTAAGTTTATTGAAAGTTTTAAGTTTTAGTGTTAAAGTTTTATTAGTTATATATTTTAAAAATTTTATTTTAATTATGTTGATCGAAATTATTGAGTTAATGCTGAGTTAATTTATATTTATGTTTGATATACACTTTTAAATAAAGTCACATACACGTTGCTAAGGAAACGTGTAGTTTATTCGTCAATGGATTTCTATTCAATACATACATACATAGCTTCACGCTGTATCCCGCATATAGCAGGGTAGGTAGAGGGAACCTAGTGTTAAAACACTCCGTTCCCCACTTTTAATAAAACGGAGTGTCTTAACATTAGCTTTCTCTGGTTCCCTCTGTGTACCCTGCTATGTACGGGCTACAGCGTGAAGCTAAAAAAAGTAAACTGAAATGCACTAAACAGTACAATTATTACGAATAACTCGAAAACTACTTGTCAGATCTTAACTAAATTTAAATGGGACCACATCAGAAGCATTAGCTATCATATAAAAAAAGCGTCATCAAAATTGGTTCAGCTTGTAAAAAAATGTGGTAACAGACATTAAATAGTTGAATTGAGATACTCCTTTCTTTTTTTTTACTTCACGCTGTATCCCGCATATCGCAGGGTAGGCAGAGGGAACCTGAGAACCTAATGCCTTTCTTGAAGTTCAAGCCTTTAAGTCCTTTCTTGAAATCGGTTAAAAACCAGTAATAAAGTTAACTTATGTAATAAATAAATAAATTAGTATATATCTAAGGCAAAATTATTGCATATATTTTAGCAAACGTAAACATTGCGAGTTAAATTAAAGCTTGCATTAAATTAGTTCAACAACTTTTCACTTTCGTTACTATTTCTGTTTATATGTAATTGTGTGAATTCTATTTCATTTCTCATAAATATTCATAAATTTAAGAATTAAGTAATTTTGATACTATTACATAATATACATACATACATAGCTTCACGCTGTATCCCGCATATAACAGTATATATATATATAGGCAGAGGGAACCTAGTGTTAAGTCACTCCTTTCCCCACTTTCCGCTAAATTGATGCATTGCGTGAATGGCGGAAATCAACGCCGCGCTTTGCCTTAACACCAAACCCAGGAAATAAAAAAATCCATTTCCTGAATTGGGAATAGAACCCACAACCTGTCGCGTTTACAGTCGCACGCTTGTGCCTCTGCGCCACGACAGGCGTCACATGTAGTATGACACTTTTGATTACGAGTATATTCATCACTTGATACATAATGCTTTGAATTCGGGCGGAAGGTGAAGAATGGAGTGTCTTAACACTATCTTTTCTGTAATACCCTGCTATGCAGAAAAAGCATGATATAGTAAAAAAGAATTTAACTAAATAAATGTTACATTATTTAATGAATACTATAATTAATATTTATGTTAAATTATAAAATACTTGCATAAAGTAATTGTGTAAGATTTAGTAAGTAATATTTATTGTTTATAAAGGTGTCCCAAAATTAACGCAAGATTTGATTTTGCCGCCATTTGCTATTATATTCATTATTCATTCGCTATTAAAAGACTAAAATGGCATTTTCTATTTAATTCAAATCTTGCGTTAATTTTGGGACACCCTATATTTTATGATGAATAATTTAACTATTTATTATCTGTCATTTCAGAACGTCGTGGAGAGGAGATAGAAAAAGGCGGGAAAGGTTGGCGGGCTTTTGAAAGGGAGAATGCACATTGTTGGTTGAGTTAAGGAAAAATAGTTACAAAATAAAGAAGATTAAACATCATACTTGAAATATTTATTATAAATAAAATCGTACCATATTAAATACATATAACTAGTGTACATGTCAATGCAACGTATGTATATGTCATTTTAAATAAACATGGATCTCAAACCATGGTAGTGTGTGTAACATTTATTTTGCTAATTTAATATACTTTTTATGCAGTATTTTAAAAAAATATTAGCATTCTGCACTCCGTCTATATGAACTATAATTGTGCCAAATTTCATGCTCCTCCGTCCGCGTAATTGTCGTAAAAAGGGATCCAAAGTTTTTGTGTTGTACGTATTTATGTATAGATTTCGTGTGATTTTGATATTGTATAATATAATAATAACTTAGAATTAAAATAAAAGAGACCGTGGTGGCGCAGTGGAACAGGGTCTGTCTGTAAAGGCAATTGGTAATGGATTCGATTCCCACTTGGAGAAATGATTATATTTAAATTATTTTAATTTCTTCGCTCTACTAAAACAAAGCGCGGAGTTAAGTTCCGTCACTTAAGACACAATGTTACAATTTCGGGTTGAAAGCGATGAACAGAGTGTCTTGACACGAGGTTCCCTTAGTTAAAAAAAGAATGATTATTATGATGTGTTCCGGTTCGTTGGCATGTAAGCCAGATTTTCCCCTTTCCCACCCATCCTTTTCCCAAAATGGTGGATCCGATAGCGGACTACTACATTGTCCTCACCATCTGTATCCTCTAGGTTGGCAACGCATCTACAACACCTCTGATGTTGTAGATGTTCATGGGCGAAGGCAACCACTTACCATCAGGTGGTCCTTCTGCTCGTTTGCCATCCGTTATCCATAAATAAAGGAAAATAATAATACATTGTAAAAATTTAATTCGTATTATAACATGATAAACGCCAATCTGTTTATTCGCAATAAGTATCGTGAGTTAAGACGTAAAATGATAATGATAAGAGGTCATTGACTTTTGTTTACGTTTATTTAATTTTATTATGTAAACTAGTGATACCATACACGCCTGTCGTGGCGCAGAGGCACAAGCGTGCGACTGTAAACGCGACAGGTTGTGAATTCGATTCCCACTCCAGGAAATGTAGTATTTTCATTTTCTGGGTCTGGTAACAAGGCAAAACGCGGCATTGAGTTCCGCCTCCTAGCACGCAATGTCTCAATCCGGCGGAAAGTTTGTAACGGAATTGTTGAAAGAGAACGGAGTGTCGTAGCACTAGGTTCTCAGGTTCCCTCTGCCTACCCTGCTATATGCGGGATACAGCGTGAAGATAAAAAAAGAACACACATTAAAATACAGTCGAATTGAGAGCTTTCTCGATTTTTGAAATCAGTTAAAATGTAAGTTGAAATATACAGAAAGTCCTTAGAGACAGTAGTATGAACTAGGTTAGTATGTACATATGTAGTCACATTTAGAACTAATGCGAATGGTTGTGGGTTCGAATCCCACTCGAGGGAATGATATTTAAAGCTGCTGTATATAAGATAAAGTTTAATCTTGCACCTGTTGAATACTGTCCAAAAGCTCTCTCTCACTCTATTCAACGCTAATTAGGAAAGTAAACATTTACATGTATGATTCGTTTCAATACGCGGCGTTGAGTTCCGCCACTTAACACAAAAAAAATACTTTAAAAAATTTCGAATATGTGGGTAGAACTACCTATAAATTCACTTTCAGTAAAACTAAGCTAAAATTTACAGAAAGTCCTTAGAGACTTGTATGTACTAGGTAAGTATGTACATACTCGTATGTAGTCACATTTAGAACTTGTTAACTTTCATCGCTCTAGTCACTCGGATGAGTTCGTTATAAAATATAAATGTATTTTGAGAGAGGATTCATGTACAAATGTTAGAAATATATTTTTTAGTCTCTACTGAAAATTAAGATTTAAAAACAAAAACTAACTAACGCAAAATTATTACGAATTACTTAAAAACTATTTGTCTTAACTAAATTTAAATGGGACCATACCAGAAAAACTAGCTATCATATATTAGACTCATCAAAATTGGATCAGCCAGTAAAAAGTTATGTGGTAACACAGATAAAAAAAACTTGGCTTCTACACTCCTTCATATAAACTCAATACTCCTTAGTCCACATAATTTTCATGAAAGGGCTTTGTACTAACATAATGAGTACTTGCGGTAATCGTGGCACAGTGAAATAGTGTCGGACTGTAAATGAAAGTTGTTTTGGGTTCGATTCTAACTTGATTTTTTTTTATGACTTCACGCCGTATCCCGCATATAGCAGGGTAGGCAGAGGGAACCCGATAACCTAATGTTAAGACACTCCGTTCTCGTACAATAATTTCGTTCCCCACTTTCCGCCGAATTGAGGCATTGCGTGCTGAGTGGCGAAACTCAACGCCACGCTTTGCCTTGTTACCAAACCCAGAAAATGAAAATACTGACAATTCCTGTCGTGGCGCAGAAGCACAAGCGCAGTCGCAGTAAACACGACAGGTTGTAGGTTCGATTCCCACTCTCACTTGGTGAAATGATTATATTTAAATTATTTCCATTTTCTCCCTCTGACAAGAGATCCATTCGCATGCAATATACAATTCTTTTTTTTATTGATAAAGGATGGCAAACGAGTAGAAGGATCTGATAGTAAGTGGTTACCTTCGCCCATGGACATCTACAACATCAAGTTGTAAATGCGTTGCCGACCTAGTATTCAATTGGGAAGGAAAGGAAATAAAGTCCCGGATCCACATTCTGGGGAAAGGATGAATGGAAATAGGGAGAACCTGGCTCACGTGTCATCGAACCGGAACACATCATTAGATATTTGGCGGTTCACCTTTGCCATGATAGTGGTCACGAGCCATTCGGAGGTTGAACCTCCAACCAGATCATTCCTCCTACCACCGATTCGGGCGAAATGCGGAAAACGGAGTGTCTTGACACGTTCTCTCTCTCTACCCTAATATACGAAATAAAGAGTGATGCTAGAAAAAAATATATAAAACTTTTCTTAAACGTGTCATTCCAGACAATACTATAGCCGCGTGATACAATTGTAATTAATTTAATAAAAGTCAATTTATTAGTGGTAATTGTAACAAATGTATATGAAAAGTTCTAAGAAATATATTAAATAAACATTTTTTCAGTCAATATCTTTATAACGCCTTTAACGTGCCTAACTCGAGATGATTGCAGTAGTCTTGGGTTCGAATACCTACCATAAACTATGTATATTTAATGATAAACATCTTACCTTTCTTTGGTCCGGGAAGTTGGGTAAAAAATAGTTTTTACGTACAAGAACTACGGGTATTAATATATAGTCCGTTATGGCTCAGTAGGATAGCATCTGAATGTAAAGGCGATTGGTTGTGGGTTCGACCCCACTAGCTATGATTATATTTCAACTATTACCATTTTCTCGCTCTAGTAAGCTAAAGTGCGGCGTTGAGTTACTACCGCCACACACACGTTTTTTTTTTGTATTTTTTTAGCTTCACGCTGTATCCCGCATATAGCATTGTAGAGGGAACCTGAGAACCTAGTATTAAGACACTTCTTAGACTCACACGTAATGTCTCCATTTCAAATGGCAAGTGGAGAACGGAGTGTCTTGAAAACATTGGAAACTTACTTTTTGGGAAGCCGGTTGAAATTATTTAGATACACTATAAGCTAATAAAGCCGTGTTAAAAATAGATAAATGTTCAGTGTAAACAATATCCATAGTCCTTGATGCCGACCAGTTTGATGCGAGGAAGACGTATAGACAAAAAAGAACGTACTAGGTATATCAGTTACCCATTGTATAGGACTCTTTTGAAAGTCCTTTCGTGTCGACTTTCGTTGTAATTCAGTCGTTCATTCAAGGTTTCATATCTGATTTGTTCACTAATAGTTTGCCTCGGATCTGCTTGACTTTAAAAAAATATTTTTTTTTAGCTTCACGCTGTATCTCGCATACAGCAAGGTAGGCAGAGGAAACCAGAGAACCTAGTTAAGACACTCCGTTCTCTTAACATTTTCGTTACCCATTTTTCGTCGAATTGAAGCATTGATTGCTGAGTGGCGGAACTCAACGCCGCGCTTTGCCTTGTTACCAGAGCGAGATGGAAATGCAAAATATTAATTATAATAAATATTTAATATTTTAATTTTTTGGAGTGGGAATTGAACCCTCAACTGTGGCGTTTATAGTCGCTCGCTTGTGCCTCTGCGCCATGACAGGCCTAAGAAAGAGATTTGATTACTTTTTTATGTGTGTTACGGCATAACTTTTTAATGAGTGAATTAATTTGCTTTTGAAGTGGTGAGATTTAAATATAGTTAAGATGAGAGGCGTAATTTATGAGTTATTCGTAATAATTTTACTTATTAGTGCATTTTATTTAAAGTGGTTTCCATATTTGGTAAAATCTTAAATAATACCGTAAAAAGGAAATAGTATTTTTTTTAGCTTTACGCTGTCTCCCGCATATAGCAAGCAGGATAGGCAGAAGAAACCTGTGAACCTAGTGTTAAGACACTCCGTTCCCCACTTTCCGCTGTAAATAGTACATATTTTGTCATTTTTTAAAGTGTTACACACTAAAAGAAGAAAATATAATATATTAAAAATGTCTACATTACAATACGTTCTTATCTCTGCGTCGAAATTCTTATACGCTCGTTACAACTTATTTTTATTGTTAGCAAGTTGTAACAAGCGTGTAACTCGATAAGAACTTCATTGGCTATAACACTAGGAATGTTTTCACGAGGTACGGGTTCGCATCCCGATATGTGTAAATTTTTATATATTATTAAATTTAAATCCAAGAGACTATCGTGGCGTAGTGAAACAGTGACTGAATGTAAATAAGATTGTTTGTGCATTCGATTCCCAGTCGTGGTCATAATTCTATGGTAAGGCAAAGCGCGGCGTTAAGTCCCGCTTCTCAACACGTACTGTGTTTGATTTGAGAGAACGGAGTGTCTCGACATTAGGTTCACTATGACTGCTGATATGCGGGATAAAGCGTGTAGTTGAAAAAAATGATTTAGAAACATTTTTATTTAGCTTCACACTACATCCCGCACGTAGCAGGGTAGGCAGAGATAACTAGAGAACCTAGAGTTCACTCCGTTCTCTTTTAACATTTTCATTCCACACTTTCCTCCGAAATTGAGGCATTGCGTGCTGAGTGGCGGAACTCTACCAGGCCAGAGAGTTACCAGAGCGTGGAAATGAAAATACTAAATATTATTTCATTTCCTGGAGTCGGAATTGAACCCTCAACTGGCGCGTTTAAAAAGATTTTGACTATATATTAGGTATATAGTAGAAAATTTCAAAATATTGAAATAACGCTACAAAGGCCTCCTTATAAATATTCATATAAGATATACAAAACCTTTATAAGAAATATTTGATATAATTTTCTTTGACATTAAACTTGTTACGGTTCAGTAAATTTTTCTACATTTATATATAAAAAAATATCTCACATAGCAGGTAGTCAGAGAGAACCTAATGTCATGACACTCTGTTCACCGGTTTCCACTAAATTACAAGACATTGTGTGTTAAATGGCGGAACTCAACGCCGCGCTTTGTCTTACCAGAGATAAAAACTAAAAATATATTATTTTAGCTTTACGCTGTATCCCGCATATAGCAGGGTAGGCAGAGGGAACCCGAGAACTTAGTGTTAAGACACTCCGTTCTCTTTCAACAATTCCGTTCCCCACTTTTCGCCGGATTCAGATTATAAAAACAAATTAAATATAATCTTATTCGTAAGTGAGAATCGAACCTACTACCTAACAACACTGATTAAGCCACGACGGTCTCTAATGTCATTATTTACAATATTTAAATCCCTCAAACGAAATTCGAACTGGCAACGTCTTCGATAGCAAATAATTCACTGTGCTATATGTAACAAAGTGAACCGAACCCACTACTACCTCGTCTATCGTCTGACGCAGTCACCACTGAGCTATAATGACCTGAATGTAGTATATAAATAAAAAAAATAAAATAGCAACAATGTGTTCTTATCATTAAAACATTGACCGGCGTATAATCATTTTGTATTATCTGAGCTTAGTAACTGTTTAATTATAGATTTAGTTTTGTTAGCCAAATGTAAAGAAAGGAGAAGGTTCTTTTTAATGTGTGGTACCGCATATTTTTAGTCCTGTTTATGTTTGTTATATGTTTCACAGAGAGGCACAAAGTCACACACTTTGTGCCTCTTTGTGCCTCTGGGCCACGACAGGCGTTATACTTAATAATTTTATTATAGTTACATCGGAAATTGAACCACCGAGATGCGACCTTTTCTTTTTAACTTCACGCTGTATCCCGCATATAGCAGGGTAGGCAGAGGGAACCAGAGAACCTAGTGTTGAGACACTCCATTCTCTTTCAACAATTCCGTTCCCCACTTTCTGCCAGATTGAGGCATTGCGTGCTGAGTGGCGGAACTCAATGCCGCGCTTTGCCTTGTTACCAAACCCAAGAAATGAAAATACTAAATTTTACATTTCTTGGAGTGGGAATCGATCCCACAACCTGTCATGTTTACAGTCGCACACTTATGCCTCTGCGCCACGACAGGCGAAATACGACTTTACGACTACTTTTCGTTACCCGTATGTTTTATCGCGTAACCAAACACCGCAAATATTTGCAAAGAAAAAATTTATCACCTTTTTACGAAAATTACGCGGACGAAGGAGCATGAAACTTGACACACTTTTAGTTTATATAGAGAAGGAGTGAAGAATGCTAACATTTTCTTTAAATAATGCATAAAAAGTATATTAAATTAATAAAATATATGTTACACACACTACCATGGTTTGACATTCACGTTTATATAAAGTGACATATAGATACACTGCTAAGACAACGCGTTGTTAACGCGTCACCAGGGCCGCTAGTAAATAGTAAATATAAGTGAAATTTAACTAGTAGCCACCGCCGTAAAAAGTAAAATTAATGCGAATAACACAAAAATAACTCGTCCAATCTTAGCAAAATTTAAATGGGAGCACATCAGAAACCCTAGCTATTATATAAAAAAAATATTATCAAAATAGGTTCACTTGGTAAAAACTTAGACGTATTGAGAACCTCTTTTCTTTAAAATCGGTTAAAATACAATACATGGTCAATGAGTTTCCGAAACGCAAAACCGGGAAGGCCGCTAGTAAATGAATGTTATTATTATTATTATAGTACGTAATTAAAAACACGCAACTTCTTAAGATATAATGTTTTAATATAAAACCAGGGACCTTGATCAAACAATAAACCGCTAATGCATGTAAAAATAACTAAAAAAATCGTTTTTGTTAATGTTTCACGCTTTTTCCGGGCTAAACAAAGAGAACATAGTGTTAAGACACTTTGTTTTCTAATTTCCATTAGAAAACCAGCCATTGCGTGTTAATTGGCGGAACTAAACGCCGTCTATTATCGTAAGACAATAGACGTAAGAGGTAAAATCTGTTCAGTAGTTTTTATCCATCCTCACGAACTTTCGCATTTATCTATATATAAATACGTGAAGAAAAATGTTGTATCCCTTTTTACATAAGCTACGCGAACGGAGAAGCATGAAACTTGGCACAGTTATAGTTTATATAGAGGAGGGCAGAATGCTAATATTTTTTGTAAATAATGCATAAAAAGTATATTAAATTAATAAATTAATGTTACACACACTGCCCTGGTTTGACGTCCATGTTTATATAAAGTGACATATACAATGCTAAAGACAACGCGTTCTTAACGCGCCATCGGCGACACTAGTAATATAAAAACAACACATTCAAAACTATTATTATTATAGCATGTTACATAAATTAGCTATATTTAGCTTAAAATCGATAGACAAGCGCACTGCACTATAGTGGGGTAAGGTCACAGTGCGCATTTGCAGTGACCTTTGACCTCTGACCTTGACCCCGGCATTTTCAACCCCCAAATACCAAAGTTCGACGCCACCCCACACCACACCACGTAACACCCTGACATGAATTCTATTCATATCTATAGTATATCTATATGGGTATAATACAAGAGATTTTTTTTGTGTTGGAGTTATTTTTAACTGACTTTAGAAAGGAGGAGATTGTTGATTACATAAAAGGACACAGTGAATCTAGTGTTAAAGCCGATAAAAGCCTGGCGGATACCAACGCCGCAACGTCTTGTCACATGGAAATAATTTAAATATTGCATATATTAAGTTTTCCGAAGGAATCGAACCCACAACTGTCGCCTTTATATTCATGTTGTTCCACCGTGCCACGATGGTGTGACAACAAATTGAATTACCATATAAGTGCATAATATATATAAGCGTTACCTGTCTTTTTATAATCGATTTTCAATATTTATTGCATATTCAATAATCGTTAATATAATTTTATTCCACTACATACCACCTGCAGCTAATGCGTCTAACTTTGTTTTCATTGACTAGTTCCTTCATATATGCTATGTTTATATTTTTGATCTTAATAAAAAAAATTGTTATTCTGTGGCTAAGTTTATGATTTTTTTATAGTTTTGCCTCAATGCAGCGGAAAGTTGGGAACGGAAGTGTTCAAAGAGAACGGAGTGTCTTAACACTAAGTTCTCAGGTTCCCTCTGTCTACCCTGCTATGTGCGGGATACAACGTGAAGCTTTACAGTTTTACGTTTTTTTCGTATATCAGGATAATCGAGTCAAGACACTCCGTTCTCCATTTTGCAAGATGATTATGAATTGAAATCAGACTTGGTAGAATATATATGAGCTCGAAAGAACAAGTCAAACAAGGCGTGAGAGCTAAAAAAAAAGGTCGCCAGGAAAATATTGGGCATAAAATTGTAAAAAAAGAAGCTCTGACGTCTTATAGACCTAAAAAAAAGATCGCCAAAAGTCGATAGCGAAATAACTAAATACCTTCACATCCTATACCGGCTCCCATAAAATATATCAGCTTGCCTGAATATTATCGGCTTCTCTAAAAATTACCGGCTTCCCTAAATATACGAGTATATCGGTTTCCCTTATTTCGCTTCCCTACCTAAAATTTTCACCCTTCGCTACTTGTATGTATATGACATATATTTTCTTAACTTTAGACCTTAGTAGGCGAAATAATCAATCAGGTATCCTAATTTACCTTTAATAACCTTAAACTTAGTACGCAATGACTTTAAACAAGCGCAAATTGAGAAGGGATTGACGTATCATTAGGTTTCAGGTTGTTATCCGATAAAATTCGGGACATACTCGTATATGAACATTATTAATATATCATATATATATACAAGAGCAGTATTCCATGTAAGTATAATAAAATCCCGTTTTTCCCGTTTTCATAGGAACTTCGAAACCCTCTCCTAGTGCCTACACTCCCAAAATAGCCTACATGCCAAATTTCATATTTCTATGGCCAGTAGTAACGCGTGTACGTTGTCTGTCAGTCACTCAGTAACGCAAACGATTTATATATTACTTCTAATAGCTTATGCATATGCAGTTTCTCCTGTCTGTCAATATACTATGTATTTACTATTATTATAATAATATGAATTTTAATAAAAAAACGGATATGATATGTTTATTGGTTATTATAAATTGATATATAAATTGTAGATAATTGCGGTTAGTAATATATATTGTATTATAATCTTTTTAATCTTCATAGATATATATTTTTTTAAGTTCACGCTGTATCCCGCATGTAGCAGGAACGAAAGACATTCCGTTTCCCACTTTCCACCGAATTGAGGCATTGCGTGCTGAGTGGCCATTTCCTGGAGTGGGAATCGAACCCACAACCTGTCGCGTTTACAGTCGCACGCTTGTGCCTCTGCGCCACGTCAGGCGCTCAGGTAGATAAATGATGAAGTTTTTTTTTATTTGAAGATATTTCTTTTAAATTAACAGAGTGAGAGCAATATATTGAGTAAGGAAATATGTACATCAATATCTCTACCAGACGTACATAAGTTGATAAGTACAAAAACTTTTAACACAGGCATTTCTAATATTAAGTTTTATCTATAAATTCTATTTCGGTTGTTATTTAATTATTTTCTATTTGAAAGTCTTTTATTTGTTTATTTTTTTTATTTAGTAATTTATTCACCCTATAAATAAGGTATATATATGAATAAAATCTGCTTGCTCGGTTTTACTAGAGTGGAGAAATAAATAATTAAATAATATTTAAATACAAAAATTCCCTCGAATGGGAATCGAACCCACGTCCTATCGCGTATGCACGCTCTCCCACTACGTCACAATAGCCTCATCTACCACTGCTATCTATATATAAAAATATAACAAAACTTTATTTTTGTACTACAAGTTTACTATACTCGATACTTATTGCAAAAAGAAGTTTCTAAAGTTATTTTTAAATTTTAGTTCAGCACCTGTTTATGATGTGAAAGCTTTTGAATGGGTAAACCGAATTTGATAAGCTTTAGAAATATAGGTAGATTTTATTGAAAATTCGACTATAAGTGTTAGTAATTAGTTTTTTAATTCAGCTTCTTACTCTCTAGTGGTAAGACACTCCGTTCTCCACTTTCTACTTAGCTTCGAGAGCGACATGGTGTTCCTTGTCTTAATTTCTTTTCTTTTTTTTTAACTTTTACGCTGTATCCCGCATATAGCGGGGTAGGCAGAGGGAGCCAGAGAATCTAGTGTTAAGACACTCCATTCTCTTTCAACATTTCCGTTCCCCACTTGTCTTAATAGAGAATAGAGAATTGAACCTAGAACATATTGCGTTAACAGTCAGACGCTTCCCCAATGTTCCACGATGGCCTCACTCTTCCATTTTCCAATATTTATGCCACACTTGAAAGTTATTACGAATAACTCGGAAACTACTTGTCAGTTCTAACTAAATTTAAATGGGACCACAGTTTTGATGTGGTGTAGCACTAACGAGCAACTATCATATAAAAAAAGTATCAGAATTGTTTCACCCACTAAAAAGTTATGTAGTAACACTCAATCAAAAACAGTTGAATTGAGAACCTCCCTTTTTTAAAATCGGCTAAAAAAATAATATGCAATCGGCTAAAAAAATAATATATATATAATGAACAAAGTAAGGCTCCATAATATATATTTTGGGCAACAAAGGATGAAATTAGGTCGATTTCAATTAACGGCTTAAATCCTTAACGAGTAACCCTGTTTGAAATACGGCTGCCGGCGGACCACCAGATGGGTATATCGTTATAAGAGATTTACATAAACGTGAACATAGTGTTGCGCGTTTTGTTAAAAATGCAATCAAAATTAGCTTTCCCTTAATTCATTTTAATTACTTTGGATTTAGTTACAAGGCAAAGCACGGCGTTGAGTTCCGCCACTCAGCTCGCAATGTCTCAATTCGGCGGAAAGTGGGGAACGGAGTGTCATAACACTAGTTTCTCAGGTTTCCTCTGCCTACACTGCTATATGCATGATACAGCGTGAAATTATAAAAAGAAAATAATCATACCCCCGAGTGAGAATCGAACCCATAACCTATCGTGTTTATAGTAAGATAGCGTTACAGCGTCATAATGACCTCAGTACAGAAAAGGTGTGTTCTTTAATTATTATCTTAATATTTATAAAACAAAAGGTTATGACTTTTTATCATAGTTGTTTAGTGGTAGCGTAATCAAAAATTATATATGCACTAAGATGCTACAAAGTTGCAACTATAGGTACTGCTACCTGCACTTACACGAGTTAAATGATAATAAGAATTACCTTACATACACACATACAGAGCTTCACGCTGTATCCCTCATATAACAGGGTAGGCAGAGGGAACCTAGTGTTAAGACACTCCATTCTCTTTCAAAAATTTCGTTACCCACTTTCTGCCGAATTGAGGCATTGCGTGCTGAGTGGCGGACTCTCAACGCCGCGTTTTGCCTTGTTACCAAACCCAGGAAATGAAAAATTCCATATCTTGGAGTAGGAATCGAACCCACAAGAAGAATTAACTTAATTTTTTTAGCTGCATATCGCACATAGCGGGGAGGCAGAGGGAACCAGGGAACCTAGTTTTAAGACACTGCGTTCTCTTTTAGCATTTCCGTTCCCTACTTATTTATTACTTAACTAAGCTGGTGAAATATATGTCCGTATGTTTTCACTAAAAGTTTGACCCGAGACTCAGTGCCAGGCTTCAATGTCACCCAATTTGCACATCTAATTTTCTTAACTTATAGTTAATCCTTTAATATATTAAAAACTTTACGATATTTAGTAGGGTACTGTTACGTTAAGCTTACACTTGTTTATTGCTTCTATACTAATACATACATACATAGCTTCACGCTGTATCCCGCATATCGCAGGGTAGGCAGAGGAAACCTAATGTTAAAACAATCCGTTCCCCACTTTCTGCCGATTTGAGGCATTTCGTACTGAGAAGCGGAACTCAACGCCGCCTGTCGCGTTTACAGTGGCACGCTGTTCCTCTGCACCACGACAGCTTTCTTATAAATATTTTATAAGAATTACTCTTTTAGAAATTCTAAAGAAGGACTAAGAAATATCAAAAGACGTATCATTACATTTTATTGTCTAAAATGCTAATATCCAAACAACATTTACTAATCGCATATAATATGAATTTGAACAATAAAAAAAATCGGCTATCAAATAAAATGCACTAAAAAACATTATTACGAATAACTCATAAACTACTAACACGCTAACTAAATATAAGCTATGCCGTAACACACACAAAAATACAATCAAATCGACAACCTCCTATTCAAAATCGATTATTAAAACAAAAACTTACCTTTAAAATATAAAACAAAAAAAAAATAATTGAAAACTTTACGGAAAGCCGCTGAATGAGCGTGTGGGAGTGAATGAAAGCGTAGGCGGCGGGTGCTTGGGTGGTATCGGGTGGTATGGGGTGGTGACGCCCACGGTTGAGGGTGGCAAGTGAATGAATGACGCAGTTCCGTCTACATTTTTATGTATGTAAACATTGCATTATGAATAGGCCATTGTTTAAATTTTGGATTTCCTCTCAAGCATTGAACGTGATTTCTTTTCATATTCTTGTCGTTAAATAATATATAGCATTTTCATTTTCTCGTTCTGGTAACAAGGCAAAGCGCGGCGTTGAGCTCCACCATTCAGCACGCAATGCCTCAATTAGGAACGTGGGGAATGGAAATGTTAAAAGAAAACGGAGTGTCTTAACACTAGGTTTTTTACTTCCCTCTGCCTTCCCTGCTATATGCGGGATACAGCGTGAAGCTAATCGTCACTTAATTAAAGGAAATCTTTATGAATTGTAAATTATCTGTTATTTTAATATATAAGCTATGTTAGTGAAAACTTACATTTACATTCGTTCAGTAATTTTTACGTGAAAGTATATTTATAATATTAGCAGGATTAATAGACATTTGATTCCCTTTTGTTTGGGTTTATGTGTACCATGAAATCAGTTCAAACTCAACTGTAACGATTTTAATTTTTAAAATAGATTATAAAAAGTCTAATGTTAGCTTTAGCTGTTCGTTATGCAATGCTATGACATACATGTGGTTAAGACAAAGCATATTAGCATTTTTGACGTATTATATTTATACAAATATTTTAGTTATATACAATGTAAGTTATACATGTTCTATGTTTACAGAGAACGGAGAAAATAGTAAAAATTCACTCCGTTTCCCACTTTTCTTTCCAAATATGAATTATCAATTAAATGACAAACGACTGACGCACAGTAGCGGAACCGAACGACTCATGCGCGAGTGTTTCGCCAAAAAAACACACTAATGCCTTTAATCTACTTGTTATTCATCAATTCCGTGATAACATTCATTTTCATGTTAATCCCATTGAAAATAAACTTGACGTGTCCTATGAATATTAATAAAAGTTTACTCTGTAAGCGCTACAAAAAATATTGGAATATAAAAATGTGTCGCAGAAATGTAGCCAAGTATTACGTATATAGAAGATGTACATATATATATATATAGCATATATATATATATATATATATATATATATATATATTTTTTTTTTTTTTTTTTTTTTTTTTTTTTTTTTGAAGTTTCACGCTGTTTACTGTGTTGCTAGGTAGATAGAGAGAATATCTGACGGGTGGTTTTTCTTTCAAATTCTTAAGTATATTTATGAGTATGTATAATTATATTTGTATTACGAACATAGTATTACGAACTTACGAACGAACAGACCAGGAATAGGTTTAGAGTTAATTTGTACGCGGTAGAGGTAGGCGCGAGAGGTATAGCAGCGAAATCTCTCTATAATCTATTAAAAGAATTTAAAAAATTCTCGGCTGTCTAGAACTATTATCAGTTCATTTCTAACACGTATTTCGAAGGCGGCATTAGTAGGATCTTTTCAAATTTGGTTAGGTAGAGAAAGGAGTGCGGAAAGTGAAGGTGAATGTTAATGCGCATTTTAAAGGGGCCCCTTAAGTCTACACGTTGGCTCGTAAGTCCCAGGCACCCTCCAAACTCCTCTCTCTGCAACGCGATGGGCACTCGCACGGTGAATCCATGGATTGCTAAGGAGTTTCTTTTCTGCTCTGTATTTATATGTATCTATTTATCTATAGTTTTTTATATATGTGTGTGTATGTATTTTGTGTATGATATGATTATTTATTTATGTTATATTTATATTATATATACAAATAAATCATTTTAAATTTGCTTTTACGCACCGCTAAATGTATTTCCTATATAAAGAAGGTTGGTTGATAGAGAATGCTAGTTAGCGGTAAGCTCAATAAAGAAAGAATTAATAAATAAAATAAATATCAAGTCAAGACACTCTGTTCTTCACTTTCCGCCCAAATAAGGACATTGTGTGGTTAAGTAGCGGAGCTCAACGCCGCGTTTTGGTCATTGCAGAACAGGAAAATGGATATAATTTAATTGTAATCGCGATTGTAGACTTTGTGCTATTACGCTACTGACTTTTGTAAATAACATAATTCCACACCAGGAATTAAATCTACGATCGATTGTAATGTCAGATAAGTCCTAAAATTAACATAGTGAGAATCGAATCCATAAACAAACAGTCGACCGCAGTATAGTCCCACTGCATCATGACCTCTATCTATAGCCTACGTCAATTCATTTCTAGCTTTCCAGCTACCCCTAACCTAACTAAGTTACGTAAACGTTCTCGTAACGGTCGATTCCTTTGAGCCTCTACAGATAATGCGACATATGTATGTATGTATGTATGCTTTTTTGAATATATTAATTTGTTTTTTTGTACTTTAAGTAAAATGTGAAAAAATAAATACATGTTTAAAACCCGGAAACTACGGGAACGGAAACGGAACATAGCGAGATTTTTCGTTTTCCACAAAGTCGTCGGCTGAAACTAGTCAAAAATCAAAATCAAAATATTCTTTATTCAAATAGGCTGTTACAAGCACTTCCCAATCGTCAATTTACAAAGGTGTCAGTCGTGTCAGTCCTAACGGAAGCTACCACCGGTTCAGAAGGCAATTGCAGACCGGCTCCTCTTAGCAGTAAGAAGAGCCGGGAAGAAACTACATATAATACAGTACGTATTATATATTTAAAACTATAAAAGGTTAAGAATACAAATTTTAGGGTCTAACAACGTAATGAATTACTGCTATGTAAAATTATATATTATAATAACTTGTATTTCAATTCCTTTGAGAGAGTATTTGTGGAGTACGATTCAATTTATTTTATGTATATCGAGTTTTATAATTGTTTTATTATCCTACTAGTATAGTATCCCAATAGCTTTGTTGGCGTGGACTATCAAACTTAATATCCTATTTTTGTAGAAATTCAGTCAGATCTTAACTAAATTTAACGCCTGTCGTGGCGCAGAGGCACAAGCGCGCGACTGTAAACGCGACAGGTTGTGGGTGCGATTCCCACTCCAGGAAATGGAATTTTTCATTTCCTGCGTTTGGTAACAAGGCAAAGCGCGGCGTTGAGTTCCGCCGCTCAGCACGCAATGCCTCAATTCGGCGGAAAGTGGAGAACGGAGTATCTCAACACTAGGTTCCCTTTGCCTACAATGCTATATGCGGGATACAGTGTGAAGCTAAAAAAAATGAACATATGTATAAACCCATTATAAATATATTAGCTGTTAACTGCGGCTACATTTGTATGGTCAATGGGAATTAATTAGTACATCATAAATGACACATGAGTATATTGCCTTCATATACGTATGATTATAAAGTTTCCCACGAGAATGATATGTTTTACCGCATTAAAAACTAGCTTATGTGATTTAACAAAAATAAACTGACTTCAAATAAAATGAACTTACAGTAAAATTATTACGAATAACTCAAAAACTACTTGTTAGATCTTAAGTAAATTTAAATGGGATCTCATCGAAAGCACAAGCTATCATATAAAAAAGAATCATCAAAATCTGTTCATCCAGTAAAAACTTATACATAAAAATACATTAGAATTAAGAACATTCTTCTTTTTTTAAGTCGGTAAAAAAAGGACAAACAAACATACCTTTCCAGTTACCTTAGCTATTGGTATGAAATATCACTTTTAATGTACTACTACATTCGGTACACCTTTTGGCTACCATCCAAAATATTGAATAAATGATTTTCAACAGCACGTAACAAGGTAAGCGAAATTTAGTTAGTTGGTAAAATGATTAATAGTTATGCCTTTAAATATAGATAGCCATTTGGAAATAAATGTTTATATACATTTGACCATAGTGGGACAGCTTCTGACTGTAAACATGTTGTGGGTTCGATTCTCACTGTGAATGAATATAGGAGAATAACGGGGAATAACAAGAAATAACGAGGTTGATAGTAAGTGAGGATGGATGTTCGGATTTCATGTAAAAATTACTGAACTAATCTAGATGGAACCTTAAAGTAATATAACTTTTACACCAGAATAACACATACGTTATAATTTATAAAGACTTTATGTATTTTGCCCATAATATAACATTAAGTAACTAATTAAGCGCGGCATTGAGTTCCGCCACTCTACACGCAATGCCTCAATTCGGTTTAAAGTAGGGAACGGAATCGTTGAAAGAGAACTCACAACTCACTCAACTTCACTGGTTCCCTCTGCCTACCCTGCTATATGCAGGTTACAGCGTGAAGTTAAAAAAAAAAGTAACTTATAAATAGCACGCAATGTCTCGAAATCACATGGAAAGCGACGAACGGAGTGTCTTACCACTACAGTTTCTCTAAGTGAAGCTGATTTTTTAAATTTTTAAACAAAAACAAATGAATTCATCAATGAAATCCTTAACATTTCCAATATTCTTTCTAAAATAAAATAAAAACATCAGAATATATTTTTTGATGAAATTTTTTTGGAACAAATCAAAACATTTACATAAAATACCATTGTACGTATTCAAGAGCGTTCTCGACCTAACCTAACCAAGCGTGAACGAAGGTAAATATAACAAAATATTTATTTTATACCTTATTTTAATAGGAATAAAGTTAATTTTAGTATGAGATATCCTTTTTTCGATTTACGCATCTACGCCGTACGCAAGTCTGTGACGTAACGCGTCCCGCCCTCCGCGTCATGCAAGTGCGTCATTTGGATATACTTTTTTAATTTTTTGTATTGATTGTAGTAAGGTATAAGAATATAGTGTTAAGACACTCCTTTCTCTGTTTCCCGTCCTTGGAGATACTGCGTTTTAATTGGCGGAACTCAACGCCGCGTTGCTTAAGCAGGGAAACAAAAATGATTAAATTTGAAACGATTCCCCCGATTGAACACAGTCATCACATATACAGATATACGCTGACCTTCAAGTATGAAAAATTCCATTTCCTGGAGTGGGAATCGAACCCACAACCTGCTTCATTTACCGTCGCACGCTTGAACCTCTGCGCCACGACAGGCGTTATTGTATTTCTATAAAATATTTCATTTTACATAGTGCTTTCGAAACGTGAATGGCTTTCCGCTTTCAAATAGCACTGAAAAACACTTGTTGCGTGTTGAGAATGAACACTCGTCTGGTTTGAAAAGCGCTAAACATTTTTTATATAAATAAAATAAGCGATGTGAATCATAAGCTATCTTGAAATATATTATTATGCATGACCATACTCAATTTTGTTTTAGTCTCGTTCTTTTACGTAGAAAGTTTTTGATGAGAGATAGTGTCATAACACTCGTGTCTAATCTCTTTCCTTCACTGTCTATCTCTCTAAGGTGTCTTTTAAGGTGTCTCATTACGGTCTAAAGATTGGTTTATATAGAGTAGATTTTTTTTAGCTTCAGACTGTATCCCGCATATAGCAGGGTACGTATAGGGAGCCTGAGAACCTAGTGTCAAGACACTCCTTCTTCTACTACTACTACTACTTCTACTTCTGTTCCCTAATTTCCACCGAATTGAGGCATTGCGTTTTTTTAAATATTTTTAAAAAACCTATAAACATACGTAGGTACGTACATACGTAGCGGGATTTGAACCTATGCCTCTTTAAATCCGTGTTAGACAGGGAGTCCCACTACGTTCATTTTTCTATCAATTCTCTTAAGATTTCTGTCTCCCACTTTCCGCCGAGGCATTGCGTACTAAGGGAATGGAACTCAATGTCACGTTTTGCCAGGGCGAGAAAATGAAAATATTAAATATTATTTAATATTTTCATCTCCTGAAGTGGGAATCGAACCCACAACCTGTCGCATTTACAGTCGCACGTGTGCCTCTACGCCATGACTGCCTCCAAAACCTCAAAGATAGGTCAGCTAATCATATATATTATTTCTGTACCCTTTTTTTCACCAAAACCCAACACTAGTAATATCATGAAAAATTCTATCTAAAAATAACACGAAGGAACCAGGTTAAAACGTAATTATTAGTTAAAAAGTCCATCTCGCCAACTAATCAGGCAGAAAGGCATTGTCTTCGAACAAAGCGGTACTGAATGAGCTGTGGGTGTACGTCGAGGCATCTGCGTCCTATTGGAACGGTTATCGCTTTACTACGCCTGTTACATTCTATTTTTAGATGAAATGTTGACTGATGAGGAAGAGTTGACTGCAAATGCATTAGGTCGCGACTCGATTCCCACTCGAGGTATTGTTTGTATCTAAATTATGTCAATTTCTTTCCTGGTTTTCTCTGGTAAGATATAACGGCATTGAGTTCCACTACTCATCGCATAATGTCTTGATTTCGGGCAGAGAGTGAAGAACGGAATGTTTTAACATTACGTTTTCCCCGAATATCGTGCTGTCCGAAAAAAAGCGTCAATCTGGAACTGCGATGGCCAAAAAAAATATGAAGCTTCACGCTTTATCCAGCATTTCGTTCACGCTTATCGCAACTTTTTCTATTGTGTTTAAGTTACGTAACTCAATGGCGCGATTTGTTTTACCAAACATCATGAAAATAATTTCAATATAATGATTTTCCCGCGTAAGAATCGAACCCACAACCAATCTACCACTAAGGTTTCTATAAAAATATATAAAAGACAATATTGAAAAGTTCATCTTGCTATAACCATTATAAGCTGCAATATTTTTCGTGACGTGGGCGGGCTCGGCGTTCGTTACGATGCCTCGTTAACATAAATAATTATCACCAAATTAAAGTTTTAAATAAAAAAGAAAATCGACTTCAAATAAAAAGCAACAATATTACGAATAACTCAAAAACTTTGAAAGATTTTAATTAAGTTGAAATAAGACATTATAAGAACCACTAGATATCATAAAAAAAACAATTATCAAAATTGCTACCCATCAAAAAGTTATGCGGTAACATATAATACATAAAAAATACAATCGTACTGATAAGTCCCTTCTTTTTTGGAAGTCGGTTAAAAAGTTCATCTTACTATAACCATGATAAGCTACAACAATACGTTTCATAGAGTTCGAGGCGTGGGCGGACGCGGCGTTCGTCACGATGCCTCGTTAACATAAATACTCTTTCACGTAATTACAATTTTAAATAAATAAGAAAATCAACTACAAATAAGATGCACTAAAAAGTAAGATTACGAATAACTCAAAAACTACTTGTCAGATCTTACCTAAATTTAAATGGGACTACATCTGAAGCACTGGCTATTATATGAAAAAAGAATCATCAAAAATTGCTACCCAGCTATTAGTTATGTGCTCATAATGCTTCCTAAACTTACTAAAAAATAGCTTCAAGCTGTATCCCTAGCGGGTTAGTCAGAGAGAACGGAACGAAAAGCTACGGTCCCTGCATACCTCTTTCGCCTCGTCCACAGTCATCAACATGCCCTCCGGGGGTCCTCATGCTTTTTACATGACCTTCCTCCAGTATTATCGATACTGTGTTCTCGAAGGTCAACCGAGGTCTACCTTGTTAACAGCCACCAAAGCAAAATTTGTCGTTTCTTCAACAAAATGTGCCGTGTAATTTTTTGCGTATATTTTAATTTTTGCCTAATAATACACAATATTATGAAAATCGATTGACCTATTTAAATAATTATATTATATTATTAATTTAGTAAAAAGTTCGGTTATGCAAAGTGCAGTGTTGGTGATTATTATTTAAAATTTATGTGTTTTTATTAGCTTCACGATCATTTAAATTAATTATTTTATGTAAGAAAATTTTGTAATGCTCTTTGGACATATTTTTTGCATAAATTGCTTCAAAACTTGCACACGTGTCCGGATTTGAGAACAATACAATATTTTCATAATAAGAATCTAATATTTCGAACAAGGATAGAAAGGAAGTCATTTTGTGTGTGATAAAGTATATACAATATATTTTTTATATATTTTTTAAGTGCTTATCACATACTTAAGAAATAGAAATCATTATTAGGAATCGTATAAAAATTTGAAAACAGCGGGACACGAATCCGCGCCTCTTGGAAACCGTCCAAGATATATTTTAGAGAAAATAATTGTGAAGTGAAAAACTAATCCACAACTGTTGATTGCTTTAAGACACTGCTTCCTGCCCTATGACGTCATCAGATACGAACATTAAATATATAACTTAGCAGCCTCAGCCTCAGTTTTGTTCCACCGCCGCTTTCCACCTCAATTCTAGATATCGCCTGTTAAGTGGTGAAACTCAACGAAAATTATTTCAATATAATCCAGTCCATACATACATACATAGCTTCACGCTGTATCCCGCATATAGCAGGCTAGGCAAAGGGAACCTAGTGCGAAGACACTCCGTTCCCCACTTTTCACCGAATTGAGGCATTGCGTGCTGAGTGGCGGAACTCAACGCCGCGCTTTTTCCTTGTTACCAAACCCAGGAAATTTCAAATTCCATGTCTTGGAGTGGGAATCGAACCCACAACTCTACCACTATGGGCTCATATAAATTAGTAATAAAAACAATTACAAGCTATTTTTACAAATCTCTACATAAAACGAACACTTATAAGAGTCCCACAATTATTTTTGCAAATAAGGAAACCTTACTATTTACTCTGCTACGTTTATTTTCTTTTAGTGATGGGCAGTTTTAGTGTCAATCGTAAAATTAAATATTTATTTTATGTGCTTTCTTTCAAGCTTTAGCCCGAATTGCAGGGTAGTCAGAGGGAACATAGTGTTAAGACACTCTATTCTCTGCTTTCTGCCCGAAACCAAGATAGTGCTTGTGGCAGAACTCAACACCGAACATCAACAGCAAAGTTTTTTTTTAGCTTCACGCTGTAGCCAAGCAGGGTAGGCAAAAGGAGACACTCGGACAGACACTTAAGACACTCGGGTCCCCAATTACCGCCGAATTAAGGCATTGCGTGTTGAGAGGCGGAAGTCAACGCCGCGCTTTGCCTTGTTATCAAGCCCAGGAAATGGAAATACTAAAGTTTTTACATTTCCTGGAGTGGAAATCGAACCGAAAACCTATCACGTTTACAGTCACACGCTTGTGCCTCTGCGCCACGACAGACGTTAAGATATGAAAATAATTTAATATATATATTTTTTATATACATATAAATATTTTGTTACATTCGTCACTTATAAGTACTTGTAGTGCTAGGTCGGAGATTTGAATATCGCTTGAGTATGGGCGAAAGCATATTGCTCAGTGCTGCGATGTAAAGAGTTTTGTACAAACAAAATTTCATTATTAAATATTAAAGCCATCATGGCGCAGTGGGACAGCGTTTGGCTGTAAGGTGACCGTTGTGGGTTTGATCCTCACTCGGAGGAATGATTATATTTAAGTATTTTGGTAAGATAGACTGCGGCGTTGAGTTCCGCCACATGTTATGTCACACTTCAGGTAAAAAATAAAGAACGGTTTTTTTATACTAGGAATATTTCAGATTGTTATGCGGAAAAAGCATAAAAGTGCGTTTTTTGTTAGGTTGTTGTTCTTTACTTATTTTCATTTAGTCATCTTTGTTTAATAGGGTATGGTATTAGGGACGACTTAATTAAACAAGAATAGACAGAGAGAACCTAGTGCCAAGATATTCCGTTCTCCGCTTTTCGCCAGAACTCGAGACATTGTCTGTTGATTGGTGAAACTCAACGCCTAAATAACCTACGTATTTTTTATTCCTAAAAATGCTTCAAACCTAAGACCATCTAAGTATACCAGAAAAAAAATCGATTATACTGTCTAATATATAATTATAACATTATATATTATTAAATCACCTCACTAAACCCCACAATATCGGTTAGCCGATAGTTTAATTAGTTTACCATATTAATGAGTCCCCAAGCGTTATCGATATTTAAGTTACTCGCATCCCTAGTGTCGGTGGGATGAGGTTCTATTTCCAGATCCTCGTTTAAGCCTGTATCTGTTCAACCATAAAGTCTGCTACTAACAAACTAAAAATGTTGTAAGATTTCATTTGTTGTAGTGATTTTATATGTTTTAATTAATTATTGTATTATAAAAACGCTTGTCGTGGCGCAGAGGCACAAGCGTGCGACTGTCAACGTGACAGGTTGTGGCTTCGATTCCCATTCCGGGGAATAGATTTTTTCATTTCCTGGGTTTGGTAATAAGGCAAAGCGCGGTTGAGTTCTGCCACTCAGCACGCAATGCCTCAATTCGGCGGAAGGTGGGGAACGGAGTGTCTTAACACTAGGTTCCTTCTGCCTACTCTGCTATGTGGGATACAGCGTGAAGCTATGTATGTATGTATGTATCATATGTTATATTCAATTCTCTACTTTCCGAAAAAATGGAGACACTGTATGTTAATTGGCGTAACTTAACGCCATGGTCTATCTTTCCAGAGCGTGATAATTAAAATAACTTAAGTATAATCATTTCTTGAATTAAGAATAGAATTTACAACCAATAACGCTTGCAGTCAGGCCTTTTCCCACACGAAGGGCTCAATTTTGTTAGTCTAGTATATAAGTCAGGTCGTTTGCCAAAGTATGGACAAAGTGATAAAGCAAACAGTAGACAAACTAATCCGCAATTACTAATGTTACTTAACTAAGTTAATGTTAGAATTTCAAATTCTAAATAATTTATGACTCAAAAGGGCTTTGCTAGATAATATTATTAATATTAATATATATGTATAATAATTAAAGTTAAAAAAGAAAAGTCGACTAAATCCACTAAGTAATAATATTATAAAACCGATAGTTTATGAAGTTGGATAGATGGATTGAAGTTTGTTATTCGTCTGTATTTGATATGTACATACATAGATAGCTTCACGCTGTATCCCGCATATAACAGGGTAGGCAGAGGAAATCTAGTGTTAAGACATTTCGTTGATGGAGGCAGAGGGAACCTAGTGTTAAGACAGTGACAAACCCAGGAAATGAAAAATTCCATTTCCTGGAGTGGGAATCGAAATCACAACCTGTCGCGTTTACAGCCGCACGCTTATGCCTCTGCGCCACGACAGGCGTTTTTTTATGTTTTTTTTTTAACTTCACGCTGTATCCCGCATATAGCGAGGTAGGCAGAGGGAACCAGAGAACCTAGTGTTAAGACACTCCGTTCTCTTTCAACATTTCCGTTCCCCACTTTCCGCCAAATTGAGGCATTGCGTGTTGTTTTTTATGTGTTACCGCATAACTTTTTACTGGGTGAACCAATTTTGACAATTATTTTTTTATATGATAGATATAGCTTCTGATGTAGTACCATTTAAATTTAGTTAAAATCAGACGAGTAGTTCGTGAGTTATTTGTAATAATTGTAATTCTTTGAAGTCAGTTTCCTTTTTTCATTAAAATCTTAATGCTTCATTTTAAATATCAAAAGCCATTCATATATAAGGTTTTTCAACTAAAAACAAATGAAAATTCATATCAAAAACAGATATTCAACTAAAAATAACCTCATGCCCGTATAAAAGCATAATCGTGGTGTGAGGTGCTATTTTAAGGCGCGTGGGTGGACCGGCGAAGCTATTTAATATACCAGAATAGAGAGATGAAAATTCTATGCTTTAGAGGAAAAATAAGTTTTTGAAGAGCTTATTATGCAGAGGGACAGCGCCTAACTTTAAACACGATTGGTTGTGGGTTCGGTTCCAGCTGGAGGAAAGATTGTATTTAAATTAATTAACCATGTGGGTTTATATTTACGTTTGTATATATTTTGTATGTATGAATATATAATATCTATGTATGTATTTATACATACATACATAGCTTCACGCTGTATCCAGTATATAGCAGAGTAGGCAGAGGGAACCTAGTGTTAAGACACTCCGTTCCACACTTTCCGCCGAATTGATGCATTGCGTGCCTTGTTACCAAACCCAAGAAATGAAAAATTCCATTTCCTGTAGTGGGAATCGAATCCATAACCTGTCGAGTTTACAGTCGCACGATTGTGCCTCTGCGCCACGACAGATGTTGTGTATCTATTTGTGTATATATTATATAACAAGTATATGTATGTATTACTTATATTGTTATATATTTATTTTATCTATTGTCGTATCTACTTTATTTATTGTTCACACCCCCAGTCTTTTTCCATTTTCATTTTACTTCCTATACCTTAAGGTTGCCTGGTAGAGATTGCTGTTTTAGCGATGAAGTCGCCTTTTGTACAGTTTAATTTTTTGTTTTATTTTTTTTGTTTCTCTTTTGTATTGATTATGGATGTGTACACCCATAAAGAATAATTACTTCACAGCTTCACGCTTTATAGCGCATATCATGATAAATATACAGAATCTAGAGTAAAGACACTCCTTTCTCCTCTCTCCGACCGAATTCAAGGCATAGAGTGGTGGAATTCATCGCTACAATTCCTATTTAATTGATTATATTTTAAGGTTTTTTTCTTATCAGAGGAGGGAAATAGAAATAGCTCAAAATATATTATAATCACTCGCTAGGGTAAGAATCGAACCCACAACCACATCTGTTAGCAGTTAGCAGTCCCACTGCACAATGATGGCCTTATCCTTCATACAATCTCAAAATAAAATAAAATAAAATAAACAACGTAATTTTATTTGTTACAGAAAATTGTAAATACAAAGTGATTAATATTCCTTTGAAAGTTCTAAATATAAAGAAGTAATATTATAAGAAAGTAGGTTAATCCTCTGTAATAATGGTCTCGCAGAATGTTTGAGGCAGTCATCGTTTTAATATTGTTGGAAATATTTGCTTGGTTAAATTGGGGGAAGATTAATTATGTTCTACTTAAAAGTGATAGCGTTACGATTTAATAATTTTTGATTTTTTAATATATTTAGCTTCACGCTGTATCCCGCATATAGCAGGGTTTTTATTCGTAGATAGATGAAAGACACTATAGAGGCGCAGTATAGAAGTGTCTGACTATGCGATGGATGCCTGAAAAAACATATATATGTCTTTTTTATTGAAAAGACATATTTGAAAATTCATTATTGAAAAGACATATATATATGTCTTTTTTCATATTTACATTATTGTAAGACAAAGTGTGGATTTTAATTCTGCTACATAGCAGATAATGTTTCCATATCCGTCAAAATGTGAAAAATGGAGTATCTTAACACTAGTTTCAGCCTATCCTGCTACACGCTGTATCCCGTGTAGGCAGAGGGAACCTAGTGTTAAGACACTCCGTTCTCCACTTTCCGCCGAACCGAGGCATTACATGCTGAGTTGAGGAACTCAACGCCGCGCTTTGCCTTGTTTTGCTTTGCTTAGCTTAAAGTATATAACGGACAATAATATTTTTAACTTCGTTTGATTTCAAAGAGGAAGTTTTCAATTACACTGTTTTTTTATTAGGTTATCGCATTAACTTTTTACTGAGTGAACCAATTTTGATGATTTTTTTCTATATCTAACTAATAATAGCTAATTCTTCTGATGTAATTCCATTTTTAATTGAGTTTGATCTAAAGAAGAGTTTTTGAGTTATTCGTAATAATCATATATTTTGTGTATTTTATTTGAAGTACACATATGAAGTCAAAGTACACAACCGTACAATTATCATATGATAAGTTCACAGTACGATAGCATTTATGAACAAGTAAAAACCTGGTATATCACCTATCTTTTTCCCAATTTCTTACTTATTCCGATAAAGAACTACTGACATTATGCACACTCTAAATAACTGCTTTGCCTCTAGGTTAGATTCGTCCATGAAACGATCATACTTTAAACAATATTAAATCCATAGTATATGATTTTCTTTTTGTTTTTTAACTTCACGCTGTAACCCGCATATAGCAGGGTAGGCAGAGGGAACAAGAGAACCTAGTGTTAAGACACTCCATTCTCTTTCAACAATTCCGTTCCCCACTTTCCGCCTATTTGACGCATTGCGTGTTGAGTTGTATATGAATATGGAATTCATATACTAACTGCCATGCCATAACTTTACACGTTTTCTAGATAGCGAGATATTCAGAAAGAATCTAGTGTTAGTGTTTAGTCTTAGTGCTCCTTTCCTCACTTTTTATCCTTCTTTAAAACGCACTCCTAAGGCTTAAGGCACACCTTTCCTTACTTTCTTCCATTGGCCATCATGTGTTGAGTGGCGAAACTTAACGCCGCGTTTCGTCAAACTTATTTCAGTTATTCAACACGCCCTGTGAAACTGTAACCTACACAATAAAGCACTCTATAAAATGACTAAGCTTATGTGGTTTGTAGCGCCCACGCTACGTTATTATAACATCGCCGTAGAGTGTCTACGAGATTTTGCTACGAAATTTGTCATCCCGACACGAAATGGCCGTCTTCTTTGTACTTATCTTA